>JAJLZI010000082.1:0-49217 GCA_030572135.1 Intestinozyma alai
GGGATGCTGTGGAAACCCCAAGTGCAAAGGGGACTGTCAAAAGACCAAAGGTAAGGGATGCTGTGGAGACCCCAAGTGCAAGGGAGACTGTTTGAAATCCAAGGACAAGGGATGCTGTGGAAACCCCAAGTGCAAAGGGGACTGTCAAAAGACCAAAGGTAAGGGATGCTGTGGAGACCCCAAGTGCAAGGGAGACTGTCAAAAGACCAAGTCAAAGTCTCCATTTTAGACTCACTAACACGGTTTGAGCTAAAATACCCACAAATTCATTTCACCACCTGGTAGTGGTTTAAATTTCGTTATTTTTAGACACAAAGGAGTTAATGCTTGGATCATTTAACCAACTGATGCCTGATTTTTATATACCTATCTATGATTGTTTCGTTCTTAGACTTATATACTTTTAATTTATGACTTTATAATCTTTCAGTAGTCATGTATCTGTAAGGAGCACGGCTTGACTGTATATACCAAGGCACCATCTTTCTTAATCCATTTTACCACGAAGCCACTGCCAAACACCCAAGTGAAGCCCTGGTTTACCAGTAGACGGTGGAAAACGGCCAAACCAGTTTTTTTTTGCAATCGTTTTTCTTTTTATTTTTTTTTGCAGTCATTTTCTTTGCCAAACCACACGACCGTTCCGTATGGGGGAATCGCGAAAATACGAAACTAAAACAGCCCATACATATAACCCTTCAGCTGGTGTCCCATAGAAAGTAAGCCTACTATTGTGGGTTAATTAACTGGGAAATTAGTTATTGGGATCTTAACCATAGGTATCCTCGATGTTGCAGCTGACGGCAATTTCCAAGCTTCTCGCGCAAGCGCTTAAGCCCATTCCTGCTCCAGAAACAAGCTCCCCTCCCGCTTCTTCTAGTGCACCACCAATAACCACCACCACCAACGTATCCGGTGCTGAAGGGGCGGCTCCAGGTGCAGCAGCTAGAACACATATACCATCCACGTCGATATCGCTTCTTTCTCCCAGGGGTATGCCATTAATAACCGTGTCTTCGAACCCGTTGTCGCTTTCGTCTCCATCCTCTTCTCGGGTGAGTAACGACACTTTAAGAATATACAGTCTTATAGCGTACAACTCGCTAATCACCAGTGGCGCCATTAGTAGCGGCGACAACGGCAGTTGCTGGGAGATTATTGAGTACCAGTCGGGGTTTAAGGGTATTATAACCAAATTGGTGCACCAGACGCCGCCGCCGTACACTAATAGCAACAGTGGCGGGTATGACGATGGGTGTGGTTACTATAACCGCAATCAAGGATTGGCGGACTCCAATATTGAAATTGTGCCTGATGGTAGGAATAATGGTGATATACTAACTGGTGAAGGTCGGGATGCCGGAGGAATGAGAATAGGCAGTGGTGGAGGTGGAGAATGTAGCCCAGAAGAGCCCGACGAAGACGACTCGATGTATGTAGTTTTGTTTTACGACGATGGGGTTATTTCCGACGCCGTTGCTAAATTGAAGATCGATGCATTGGCCAAGACGTTACAGAGTGGATTGACAGGGTACCAACGAGTATGAGGAGGGTGTAGAGCTGTACTGTCAAAGGGAGAGACTCCTGGTGATGTGTACACTTTAATATGCATTTTGGTTTGTATGAGTATTGTGTAGGAAGAGAATATACAATGTCTTTGCTGATCATGATAAGGGAGGTGTACCGGGGGTTATAGGTGTATAAGAGGAGGGTATATTACCAGAGAACACATGGGTTATTGTTGTTGCATGTATTGGAAACCATATACAGGGCAATACATCAATAATCTTGCAACGAACAATCTTGCAACACAAATTTACAACCACGCAATCATCCGTCTCCATAAACCTCAATTATCACCTACACAATACAAAGATACAACCTAAATTACTAATAAAGATATATATATCTATATATATTTGTATGCAAATTGACATTTCGGTACACAACTACGAAAAGTGTTGTCGAAACAATTAATATACACGTAGATATATTCTACAAACAAGTATACCGGTATTTGGCATAACCTTGTTTGTATGATGGTTTGTGTGTATGGTTTGTGGCATCAACAAACTAGGGACCGTAACTAACAAAAAAGGGCCCAATTCGCGCGCGTGTGTGTAACAGCGACACAAAGGAGAAGAAGAGGAACAAACCCCTCCAATGGAAACCCCTCCAATGGAAACCACTCCAATGGTAACCACTCCAACCTACTTCCCACCCATATCCACATCTTCATCCTCCTCCTCCTCCTCATCATCATCACCATCATCCATGTCATCCATCAAGCTTTCTTCGTCAAAGCTCTCCTCTTCTTCACTCTCGTACCAGAAATCTTCATCCACAGGCTCCTCGGCTATATCCTTATTCTTCGCGTGGGCATTAGCATAAGCGCTGTGTTCAGAGTCGGGCATGACAAAGTCGGCAGGGATGTCGTTCTTAGACCGTTCCACCTCTTTCAACACCTTCTTATTGTACTCGGCGGGGTTCTTTCTAAACTCCACCGAAGCGTCAATGTTGGCGGGACTGGACACATTGGGGTCTTCCAAGAGAGAGATGATCGAGATCAACACACTCTCCACGGTTTGTGCCGGAGTCCAGGTTTCCGAGTCGGGTTCGTCGCTAGTGGGGTCTCCACCCTGGTGCAAGATAGAGATGCACAATCGGCCATCACGGTAAACGTTGGGGTGGTAGATGGCGGGGGTGAATCTAAATGTGGGTGGAGAAAAGGGAAAATCGTTGGGGAATCTCATTTGGCCCTTGAAGTAGCCCCCGTGGTATATAGAGTCCTTGTTGAGAACCATAATGCCAATGTTCCATAAGAAGATGTTATCATCGTCCAACTCGATGTGGAAGGATGGGATGCCCTTTTTGGGGTCGGTCAAGTCTTTGTACTGCCGTTGTAAGATAGCCGCTGCTGATTTGGAGCTCATGGTGTGTTTGTGGGTGAGAGAAATTGTCAAGGGTTATGGGTGGAGTGTATAGTAGTGTACTGCTTGTGTGTGTGTGTTACTTCGTTTGTGTTTCCTCTTAGGAATAAGGAAGTTATATCAGAAGTAAGTGGAAACTAAGGGTATACTTAAGGGATATTTGTGTATGTGTATGTGTGTGTGTGTGTACTGTAAACTGATACCTAAAAGGGGAAGAGGATCCTGGGTAAAGAAGAGACGGTAAATAAGAAGGGAGTAGAGAGAGAAAAACTGGGATTCTTGCACTTGTTTTTGGTGCTCTGTACAAACCTGTAAAAATTGGATTTGTCTACATCGTATTTGTAATTTCAACAGACAAAAAACAAAAAAAAAAAAAGTTGGGAGTGTGGTGTCTTGGGGTGTTTTTTTTAAGGTAAGGGCAAAAAAAAGAAATGCAGACAAATTTTTTTTTCTTTTTCTTTTTCTTTTTTTTTTTTTTTTTGACTTCGTTTTGCTTGGATGTGGGAATGGCGGGATTTATCTGGAGGGAGAGGGGGTGGAAGAGAGGAACTGGTGGCGGGTGTTGTTATAACCGGGTGTGACTGTTGAGACAACTGGGCAGTGGTTCCTCTATGGGAAAGTGTTGCCGAGGGTGGAGTGTAAATAGATAAAGCGATGCTGCACTTAGTGTTCACTATACCCCAGTAGTTATCCAATATAATGGGGTTTTTTTTCTTAGTAATGCTATATATCTAGGTAACCTCACAAACCTGGGCAATGTTGCAAACCCAATTCATACTGCTTTCGTCCTTCTTTATGGTCCTGGGGGGTTATAGTGCCACATTCTTCTTCCCATTTCTGAATCTGTGCCCGGCCCATCACTAGTGGGATAGAATCGAATCAGCCCAGATGTGCCATCATTAAAGAATGCTGGAATCGCCCTATTCTGAAATTAACTAACCAAGATAAGGTTGTCCTGGTTGTAAAATCAAGACAAACAAAAACCTACATATGCCCCGGAATAGTTCAATAGCCAACTAGTTAACCGCTACACCGTAGTAGTAATCACTGTAGTTATAGTTAGCTCTTTCCTTTCTTTGCTACAATAAACCAAACCAACAAAAGTACCCCGCAGATAGAGAAAGAGTAGGCTGTATGTTTCCCAGACCGTTGTGCATGTGGTGGTTACCTGTATTTGGCACCAGCCTTGTCATATCCCCTTATCTATCACTGTTGGAGACCCGAAAAGTTATCTCTACGTCAAACCCTCATGTTTTTGCCGACATCCAATCCTTTTAGTGTCCATGTTCTCTCTCTCTCTCTCGTCCTGGGTGCATCACTCCAGGTATAAGCTTTGTGGGAGCCAGTTTATACGGACCTTTGAGAGTTTAGTGAAACTTTGACTTTATTTCTGGTGTTCTACTCAATAGCCCCGACTTTTACGTTTAATTATACTTCTCGATTTGGCAACAGCTGATTCTTTAGTGTGCGTCAGTTCCTTCTTCTTCCCGCAATAGCATACTCTAGCAGTCTATTTATAGATGTGACTGACTTGTTGGTTATGTGGAATGTCGCACAGGAAACATGGACTAGGAAATGTCTCTTGTGTTATTCCTCATACGACATTTATATACCACATTCATGTATGTATCCTCGGAGAATCACTCCCGTTGGCTGCACTATCTTTGGACTAGCGGATGGAGATCTAATCGGCTAATGCACCCAACTTGAGAGAGAGCGGTGTACATTTCCGGCGGGTTTCCAGGGTGCATTTTTCCGTTAGCGACATTTTCGACTGCAAAAAAAAAGAAAAGAAAAGAAACAAAAAATAAAAACCAAAAAAATAATTAGACAAAAAAATAAAAATGTCCGCCACAAAATTGCACCCACCATAAGGAAACAACCGACCTCACCAGTCCACACAAACGGTCAGCCGGTCTTTATTGTCTCCAAGGGCGTCACCCCCGCATGTCTATAAACTGTAAATTCACAACCGCCATCATCTACCCAGCTAACATGTACACACGCCTACTTAAACAAGCTCTTCAATTTCGACCGCTTCTTCTCCTTAACCTTGCCGGAACCGCCATTCATCGACCCCTCGGAAGACGGCGCGCTATCCCGGGGACTCAGATGGAGCGACCCCAACGGCGAGAACCGGCGCGGACTGGTACTCTGCTGCTGCTGCTGCTGCTGCTGCGACATTCCGGGCGAGACAACCAGAACTGAGGGCGGCGACGGAGTCTGTACTGGGGGCGGCGGTAAAAGATAATCCGGGGGCTTGGTGCTCTGACTCAACTCCTTGACAATCTGCAAGTCCAAATTGTCGGCATTCTTATACCGCTTGTCGGAATTTTGCAATCCGATCAAAAAGTCTCGGGGGTTCAATATACATTCCGACCCGATGTAGAAGTCCTTGTTGAGTTGCTGGGACAACTCGTATACCGACCGGCACTCGGAATAGGTCATTCCCCCGGCGACGTAGCAAAAGATTTTCTGTTTCGGGGCATAGGCCGAGGTGGCTGCCGAAGCCCCGGATGTGGCCGAACCGGCGGTCCGGATCGACGAGCTCGAGGCCCACGACGCCTTGATCCGAGGGTTCTTCAACGACCCATTCCCGGCTCGTGCGAGCCCGGTGCCGGTGCCAGTTCCGGTGCCCCCCCCTGGAACATCCTCCTGCAACGGCTTCTCCCGGAAGTACGGAAACCACTCCTCGTCCAACTGGTACTTACTGGCACTCTCCAACACCCGCTTCACTGCCGGCGAAAACCGGGACGTGTTGTACGTGCCGTTATTATCAATCACGTGGAACCGGGACTTCACCACCGGTTTGTCGCTCACCTGGTCCTTGACTATCGGGCACCCCAACAAATGCAAGTTGTGGAAACACCGGTCGACTAGTCCCGTGACCTGGGCATCCTCCACCCCGATAAACTTGCCAATTTTGGTAAAGTCCGACTTGACAAGTCCGCCCCGGTAAAACCCGTACATAAGCACAAGCCGGACCTTGTCGTTCACGTGCAAGTCGTTCCTGGCCAACAACGCCACCAAGTCGTGGTGCAAGTTCCGGTTCCGGTCGCCCTCGAAAGTCACGCCCTCGGCACAGCACGTCTGCTCAAAGTCGGCGGCAAACTCGGCCAACTTCCGACTAGCATTAATATCGAGACACTCGTCGATAAGCGTCTTGTGGAGCACGAGTTTGCGCCGTTCCTCGTCAAATCCGGGCATGTGCGCCACAATATGCATCAAATCCGACGCCGTCTGCGCCCGACTACGGTCCACCATTAACGGATTTCCGGCAATCACGTCATTAATCCGACTCGCCAATACTTCCAGCGCCTCGATGATGTGCATGTGACGCAAGTTGACCCAGTCCTCGTCATTCTCGTCGGTTAACGCCGCCGACATCTCCTTGGCATTTCCGACCTCATCCTCGGCCCGGTACCGGTATACGCCTTCGCGTTCGAGACTTTCCACTATATCGTTGGCCATTGCCTGGTAGGTGAACTCGTGGAGGATGGGAGCAAACAAGTCGAGGGACCGGTCGGTGATGACGAGCACTGCCCGAGGGGGTCGGCGCGCCGAGGCCGAGGGTAGACCCGAGGGCGGCGCCGGCGGGTATTCTGGGTGTTTCCGGGCATACTCGTCAATCTCCTGCTGGAAAATATCCGCCATATACTTCGGCAACAACTTCGCTCCATACTGAGAGTCCTGGCACGAGTAGTACCGAACCAACGGATACTCCCCCATCGACACCATCAAGTTCACCAACAGCTTCACCGCTTGGTGGACCTGGTGCTTGATCAAGTGGTCGCAATTCTCGTTATAGTACACCGGAATTGGGTTGGTGGTGGTGTAGTTGGTGGTGGCATTGGACAAGAACACCCGGGTCTCCAACGGGTAAAAGTGCGTCAGCACAAATTCGACCCGGTCGTTGAAGTATGACGTCACTTTCGGGATGTTGATAAACCGGGTCTGGAAGTATTGCATCACTTGGTGCTCCTCACTGAGGGGTTGCACCAACAACCCCACCCCGGATTTATACCGACCGGCGTCAATGTCGGCCATAATGCAGTTCATGTTGTATATGGAGACGTTAACTAAGTAGAGGGCGGTCATGAACTTTCCGGGCCGCCTGGGGGCACTTATGTTTTCTATGGCGGTGACTATCCGGAGGAGTTGTTCTTTGGTGATGACCCGGAATAGGATGGCTTCGGTTCGGTCATCGACAATCAAGTTGTAGAGATTTCCGGGGGTGCATGCTTGTTTGATTGATGAGATGATTGAGTCGTATTGGTAAGTGAGGAGGGACGCGGGGTCGCGGATGGTTTTGGATGTCATGGGTGGGTGGGGGTAGATACGGTATAGTTCCGGTAGAGTTTTTGTTTAGATCCGGTATAGATCCGGTAAAGCTTTGGTTCAGGTCCGGTAATGTGTCGCAAAAGATTGGTTTAGGTCCAGCAAAGCGTTTCAAAGCGTTTCAAAGCGTTTCAAAGCGTTGCAAACCGTTGCAAACCGTTGATACACTTCCGGTACAGCCTGGCACTGATAATGCGTTGATACAACTCCAAACTATTCGTTGCAAATGTACCCTCCTTGTCACCACGTCACTAATAATAAAACTCCTAGTAAATCGGCAACTGCAAAACTTTCCCGTGATAGCCTATTCCTACACACAGCCGTAGTGATTAAATAGCCTACCTATATCAACAAGTACCAACCAGAAAGAACAGTAGTCGATTATCATAAGCTTAACTAACCGGGTTTGCTGTCTGCGGTTTCGTTGGCAGTGGAATTTGCCGTACGACATTTGCGACATTTGCGACATTTGCGACATTTGCGACATTCTTCTTAGCCGTTTCAGGTGGGTTTATATTCTTGGTAATAGTATTGTATGGTTAACGGTACTTCCTGTCTTTGTTATGCCTATTGACAACATGGTTCAACTATTAGATCAATATCTATGGCTACTGTCTATCCTTCTACCTACATCCATTTCCTATACACATTTCCCCAATTATCGTGATACCATGTCTGTTGTGTATGTCTCTTTCTCGCGAATTACCATATTGGGACATGAGTATTGACTGCAAAAAGGAGCCATTGTTTGGAAATCTCAGCTTTGTAGACCACGCTTGTTTGGGGCCCGACGCCAATTTCACAGCCAAACTGCCACAAACAGCCGCAACCGGTCACAGAATGACCATTTTTCTCGGTACTCAGCCATGGCAGCCTTCCTGCCAAGACTTGTCAAATGGGGAGAATTCCATTGCCGAAGAATCAGCCCCATAGTATTGAACCGTCCAGATATATTGCTGTGGTTTTCTTTTGCAATCGATATTCTCGGTATTTCACATAATAGGCAAATTGGCCCCATAAATCCCATTGTTGGTGGTGCTAAGGTGGTTTCTTCTATCTACACCAGTTGCCAGAAGAAACGCGCTCCAATGGACTGTTGTGTAAACCAGTAATGTTGCATTGGACTTAGGTATAACCCAATAATGCTGCATTGTTGATGGGTTTACTTATGAAGAACACAAACCTGAATGGGGCTCCAGCATCTGAAATTACCTGAATGGTGCTATTAAACCACAAACCTCTTTTGCTATTGCGTGTTTGTTGTGTTAGTGTATTCTCTGAGTTTGGGCTCCTCCTCTGTCATGGAGCAGACTCGATAGAACAGCCCGTATGCAAGGTTTCCCAGTTGGAAGATGTGCTAAAGACCAGTCCTAATATGAACTGCCAACACCCATTCCTATGCCTCAAAAAAACGCCTATTACATCCATAACCGGGTAATTACTCTAGCTGGTGGTTCAGAATCTTCATAGTTTATTCCTCCAGCCAACAACATATCACGGTAGAGTACGCCAGGCATTCCAACGTGATTCACAATCATCACCATCCAACAACCTAGCCATATCAGAGAATCTTATCCGAAATACCATTTGCAGTCTCATTACAGACCCCACAGAAAACCAGTCTTAATAATGTCCCCACCAAGTTCAACCCAGATGAATCAAATACACTATAGGGAACGTGGGGCATACCCACGACGAGTAAATCTAAGGGAATACCATTTCCACCGGGCACAAGATCCAGGTGGAACCCTATTCAACCCTGGGTATATATGGCTGCGAAAAAGCCACAATCCTTAGCCTACCCCATTGCTACTACCACAGTAATACAATATGAATACAAATTGTATGTCTACTATGACTTAGACCGTTTTCCAATCCCCCAACTCAGATCGCCCCCTTTGCATTCACAACATATAAACACCAACCAAGACCATTACCAGACGATGCCCACCACCGGCTCATTACTACTCAAACCAAACTACATCTAATAGACATTACTCCATCGTATATAAACCTCCATCCATAGACAATACCCAATCCAGCATGTCTACATAATCCACCAAGAATCACATTCATACCCATTCAATCTTATCGCCTCGGTTGGTTACTTCCAGCTCCAAATTAAGGAACCTTCCCCCCCCCTTCCATACTAAATAAGGTTTAAATCAATCACAATAACTGCATGCAGGGCTAATTATCCTCGTTGGTTACGTATAGGGTATATCGTTTGTCAAGTGTCCTCTCTACTACATTCCCCTTCCTCGTGGATGTTTTATTTTGTATGTTCCTTCTTCTCTTCCTTACTGGCTCTCACCTCACCATTACCAGTAGCAAATCAAAACACTTCCTTTGACCCCCATCCAAGCTTTTACTCTCAACCCACACTTGGCTTGGCAATAATCCACCAACCCGTCAACGACTTTTTTCCTCCCTACTCAGGAAATTTTGCCTCTAGTTTGTATATACGGTTGTTCTTATTTACTCTTATTTACACTTGTTTATCTACAACTCCACGACGGGTAACACTACCGGGGTTTCCAGTTTGAGAAATCGTCCCACATCAAATAGATTCGTTGATCGTTGAGTAGATAAAGTATATACACATTTAAACATAAGAAAGCAGGTACATCAACAAAAGGTACACCACCAACTTTATTTCCAAAGGTACACCATCCATAAAGTACCACCAACCCCCACCGCTTGTTCACATCCACCAATATATGAAATCTACCCACTGGTCTCAACAAGTCCACCATCCAAGGATCAATGAAAACACGAAATAGTATTACTCTCAACACCCACCACACACAAACTAAAACTCCTCTGATTCACCCTCTTCCACACTCTAGACATCCATCTACGCTCGATACATCCGACACTACTACAAACTTTATTCCACCACCACCAGAAGATACTTCCCACAACCACCAAGCTAACTCCTACCCCACGACCAACTTAACGCCCTCATCATCCACATCTAGCACCACCACCACCATTGTAGATAACCCTGCATTCTCGGACTCTCGTAAACCAAACTCCTCCTCCATGCAGGCCCTCCTCTACATCCTCGGATGGTACTTCTTCTCACTATCCATCTCCATCTACAACAAATGGATGTTTGGTGCTGGCTTGGACTTTAAGTTCCCCATACTTGTCACGTCACTCCACCAACTATGTCTCTCCATACTTAGTGCGTTGTTACTATACTTTAACCCAAAACTTCAACCAGTATCAGCCAAGAAGTATACGGCCTTGGCTTCTCTCCAACAAACCCAGGGAGAAACCAAACCAACCTCCAGCATCATAACATTCATCAAGTCTGTGTCTATGGACCTTCCCTTCTATATACGATACATTATCCCTTGCTCTATAGCATCTGCAGGGGATATAGGACTCTCCAACGTGTCCATCTCCCTCATTTCCTTATCCCTTTACACCATGTTGAAGACCCTGTCGTTGATGTTTGTGCTTATCTTTGGGTTGGTGTTCAAGTTGGAGAAGTTCAATTGGAGGTTGATAGTTATAGTGGCAGTGATGACTGGTTCCGTAGTGATGATGACCAAGAAACCACACTATGAAGCCAGTACTGAGGAATCAACTGCACCACAACAACATTCCAGTATTGGTATTGTATTTGTCCTTCTTGCATCCGTCTTATCTGGGTTACGGTGGTCATTCACCCAGATACTCCTAAAACATAATCCCTACACCCCCAATTCCATATCCACCATCTTCTACGTGGCTCCAGCCATGTGGATCATACTTTTTTTGCTAGGTCTAGTTGTAGAAGGATGGTCTGAGTTTACTAGTTCTTCAGTGTGGGAGTCTCAGGGTACAGTTGGCACAATTGTGCTATTGATTATTCCTGGAGTATTGGCGTTTATGATGACATACTGCGAATTCAAATTGTTAACCTGTGCCCAATTAATTACCCTATCAATAGCAGGGATATTTAAGGAATTGTTAACCATCACATTGAGTTTTTTCATTTTTAGTGATACATTGAGTGTCATCAATATTGTGGGGTTGGTGGTTACGTTTTTGGATATTTTATGGTATAATTATTATCGGTACTATGAAAATACTAGTTCTTCAACCACGGCCAATGGATATAGAAAGTTGAAGGAAATACTGGCCGAGGATGGGTTTGAAGTTAGCGGATATTTGGAGAGTCGTGATGAGATCCAGTTACAGAAAATGTGAAGCATTTTAGGGTTAGAGGTTGTGGTTGTTGATTGAATAAAGAAATTAATAGGCGTGGGTGTCTTTGGGTGAGTGTCTTTGGAGGGCAGTTTTTACATCACAAGGCATTCCCAAGGTGATCCTAGTAGATATTCCGATTATAAAGTATTTATATGACATACATCACCCCATTCACAGCATGTACCGGGGGTATCGAGACACATACAAAGCCTGTGGATATTACTAGAAGAGCATTCCAGACCCGGTAATATTCTTAAATGGCCCAATAACAATGTGGCATGACTACCAAAGTTACATTCCCTTATGGCATAAAGAAGCTGGTCATCGACCAGAACCATCAACAAAACAACTTGACTAAACCAACACTCTGTCAATTATATATTATACATTCTCCCTAGTCAACTTACGCTTCAACACTTCAGCTCTCTACGTCTCACAATATACAAATACAGAACAACCCCATCAATGAACCCACCACTATAACGTAAATCTCCATACTCATCACCTTAACCATTCTAAACCCCACGCTATTTCTAGCTCCATTGCTGGCCGAGTTCCTCGACATAGCCGACTCTTCTGACGCTGGTGTGGCTCTGCCTGGGATCAAGGTGGTGGTCTGTAACTTTGTTATATAAATCGACCCATTCACAATAGTGGCCCCGCTTAAGCCAGCAGGAATGTTCATGTTTATATCCAACGACGAGGCCCCATTCCCACCCACAGTGGTGTAGTCAAAGAAAATCTCCTCCCCTTCCTTGGTGGTGACGGTGGTGGCAAATGGTATTGTTCCTGATTCGATAAATGCCAAAGAACCATTGGCTCTGAACATCGTTTGTGTTTGCAAAGCAGTAACATTAAACAACGAAACCTTGCCATAATCATCATCATCATCATTGTCACTACCTGGCACAGGAACCTGTAGGTTCTGATTACTATTAGCCAAAGCTATGTTTCCACCTTCGTTATCCACAGCTAAATACGCATACTGAATAAACGGAATCCCCAACGATGCATATCCACTAGAACTAGTAGGAGACAACGCCAAAAAACATGCCCGCTGGCCATTCTCAAACGTCAATGTCTTACCCTCATACACTGCAGCAATCAAAAACTGCGATAATGGAACCTTAATGTCGACTTTCCCCTTACCAAACTGAAAGTTTAACGTGGTGGCAGAATTGCCAATAACATCACACTCAACTATCCATCGGTCGGCATCGGAACTGTAGTACGCATTGGCCTGGATCGCCAAGTTGACTATAACCTCCAAAGGAGTGTAAGTATAGTATGAACGAGAGTCTAGCAATACTGGGAATCCTCCCGAGTGCGAGAGAAGCGACAAGGTTTGTCCAGTATTGGTGTTTTCCACCACCAAGTCGTCCAAGTTAACTATAGGCAACTTTAGCTGCGACAAGTTAGTATTAACGTCGGCTACAGACGATTTAGTACCTCGTTGCTGAATCATCTTCATACTAATCAAATTCCCATCATAGTACTTCTTTCCCACCACTCCAGGTATCAACTGGCCCACTGCAGAAGCAGAATTTGTCGAGTTGCTAAACCAGAGCGAATAACCCAGGGACTTGATAACCCCATTCGATACTAAACTATCAAGAAACCCCGTGCCTCCAGGAGCACCCCCAGCAAGTCCTAACCCACCCACATAAGCATTAGTGCTGTTAACATTTATAAAACTGAAAGACTCCAACTGGAAGAACCGGCGAGAATTGCTATTAAACGAACCAACCTCAACCAGCACGTTATCGGTGTTCCAATACCCTTCAGCCTTAACATTATTCATATTGGGCACTATGGTGAACTTTCCGTTATATATATCGCTGGCAGTGGGATCTGGCTGGTCATCATTGGCTTCTGGAGTATAGAGTCCATGACGTGCACAGTTGGTGGCCACATACTCGCTTTTTGTCGCCACCGACTCTGGAATCGCATCACTAGCGGTGGTGTACTTTTGGCCTTCGGAGCTCCACCACGAGCTGAGATAGCCGCAGTCGAGAAACGAGTCGTTTCCCATGACCCACACGTCAGGCTGGATCAAGTCCAACTGTAGACCTATAGATTGTTGATTGGGAGATGATGTTGTGGCCCCTGGTGGTGGTGGTTTCCCACCTCCAAATATAAACGGAGCATTATAGTTACGGTCTCCAGAAGGTATAGTAAGCATTAGTTTGAACACGGCCTGTTCTTCTGGCGATTCCGAGGTTCTTGACGGAGATATTGGTGCCATAGATGAAGTTTTGGTGGCAGTTTTGGGAGGAGTGGGAAAGTTCATGGTTTCTCGAGCAAGAGTGATTTTTAGTATATCATCGTTGGTGGATGATGATGGGGCATTGTTGGAGTGGCCGTTGGTGCTGGATGAAGGTTTAAGATTGGAAGTATCGAGAACGATGCCTGTTTCGGCATGGGAACTGGCCACGAGGATGGCCAAAGCCAAAAGGAGCAGCTTTAACATCAAATAATGATTATAATATAAGCAGCAAGGGGTATAACGGTACTCTTCAGCTTCTAGCGAGTGTGTACAACTGGTTTCCTTTGTTCTTTTTGGGAGGGATGCTTTAAATGGTTGGTACTGTTCTCGTCAATGTGATGGATCAGCACTAATTCGGTATGGCAATATAAGCTCCACTTATGCTTAATAAACTGTATAAATATACCAGCAGACAGTCAATAAGTATAGGTATATCACTAAGCAACCAAAATATATACAACCTTATGAGTATTTCTCACAATATCACGTATACTCCTCTAGTAGTTGTTTCTTTGTCTTCTCGATCTTTTCCGTATACAAAAACTCGGGAGACCAAAAAAAAAAAAAAAAAAAAAAAGAAAAAGAAAAAGAAAGCAAAAATAGCGAAGAATTGCAAATAAATCTCCTGTGAAAAACCCTCAATAAAAGCCACTGTAATTTAACAACTCGTGATAGTGCTATGGTTATAGTGCTCGGCTGGGAGGCTTGCTAATTTCTTCCCGGCTAACTATAAAACTTAATATCTGGTGTGTGTATGGTGGAGATGTGGGTTTCTTGGTATCTTTGTATTCTTGTATGAGCTTTTTCTCTTAACCAAATCTCGTAATTTATTTTTTTTTTCTTAGAGAAATTTTCTTGGGGAGTTTTTGTTGTATAACCTCAACACTATCAATAGAAAGCCCACAACAGTGCACACACACACACACACACAGAATAGGAAAGATTGTGCTTTTGGCGATGAACTTCGGCGTGGATAACAATGAAGAAAAGTTAGTACAAAAGTCTTCAAGTTATGCTTTTCTGAAGATATACTTAGAGAGATGATGATGGCTTCTATTATTAGAAAGATATGCAATTAACCGTTTTGACTCATACAATCGGATGTATAACAAGAGGCGCAGCGTATAAGCAATGTATACACATATATAAGAACTATACTCATAACCAAACAACTCCTTGCCACATATACACACAAATTAAAAAAAGCCCCGGGCACCCGACCCTCCCGTTCCCCTCCACCGCCGCCACCACCACCACCAGCAAAAATAATCAGGTCACTTATAATGCTTGTCTCGTAAAACCCAGATGAGTGTCAACAATACTAAAACTAAGGAGAAAACACTGGGGTTAAACTAAATATATAGATTACAAGTATGCACCACCCATGTATAGTTACATCATCGGCGTCTCCAAAGTCTTTACATATGCTCAACAGACTATCTCTCGGTGCTTGTTCCAACCAGCCACCTCCCCACCAAGTATATTCGTAAATGCCGATAATCGTGTTAACCGAAAAAAATAATACATATAAACAAGACCAGTATACGAGAAATATGAGTCCACTTGAGCAGTTTCTGCTTTCTTTTGGTGTCAAGTATGGCCTATTCGTGGAATATGGGAATGGACAGTATAATCTCGTCAGTAAAAGATAAACACGAAACGAAGAAACGAATGCCCAGAAAACCCCGGTATGGTTGTTGGTTGTGTATATTGATGTTGCTTTCTATTTATAGTTGAGAGGGGATACGTTTATTATCTTACGGCTCTTGTGAAGGTTGAATGTACCTTCTGGGCAATTCTTGGGGTGTTGGTGGATTCGGTATAGATCAAGGATATCTCCACAGTCAGACTAATTCTACAGGACTAAACTAGAGGCAAGAATGGACGAAAAGCCCGGTTCTTTGTTTATAGGGTTTAGTCTACAACCGATTAAGGGGGATTTTCTGGTCTCGGCACCTTTCTCATTGTCTCTAGTATCATGCAGGGTGGTCTGACAGACGGACCTGACGTTCATTCTGGCCCAACGCAGCAAAAGAACTGACCATTTGTAAATCGCCAAATATGAATCGATTGTGTAAGACTCACCTTGTTTGCAGGGCTGGTCTTATTATTGGCTGGCTCCAAGAATTTGGCATCATCTAAACCCAAACGCTTCTCTACTGGACTATTTGATGACGTGAATGCCATTCCCACTTTTATGTGCATACCCTGGCATCCACTGGCATGGTTTTTCTCTAGCCACAGTCTCTATCACTTCCTAAACATTCTATATGGACATGGCCAACTTTCTGGTGTTTAGTTGGCAATCTATTAGAAGAACCCCATCTCCATAAACCGGGCCCACCAGAAACCGGGCCCACCAGAAACCGGGCCCACCAGAAACCGGGCCCACCAGAAACCAGTTCCAAAATCATATCCTAACCAATTCTATCTGTACGCTGTTATAACTATTACTTAAATCATTCAACTTGAACGCTCGAGAGATCTTATCCACCTGGAATAAACAGTCCTTCACCTCCTGAAACGAGTTCATCGAGTAATGCAATTTTATATGCAAATGAATATTCTTAGACGCAGGAAGTGCACTCCCATCGCCCCTAACTCGGATCGTGTCCCCTACAGAGTCGGCAGACCCTCCAGAACACTTAAATATCTCACTAAACAATGCTTGGTAGGTTTCCAAGAGCTGCCACGTCTGGTCAAAGCTATAAATCGACAAATTGACGTGATAGTTACGAAATCGAGAAATGTGTCTAATAAACCCGTCATTTCCACCCAGCAAAAGGGTAGACAACTTCAACCCCCGCAGCACCCCATCATCTTGTCCGTACCGGGGATCATCGATATATATTAAGTACCGACTATGTATATACAAATAGTCCCGGATCACCAGAGTCAATTCGCGGAACACCAGCAACGCCTTAAGCGAAGATACTTCCAAGTGATCATAGATTAGGAAGAGAAGATCATCGGGCAAGTCCGTGAATGCAACCATAGGACAATCGACTCTCTCTATACACAGAATAAATGTGCGCGTACGGGGCCTTTCCTGGCATTCCTTACAAGCAGCACCATATGCTTCATCAAAAAGGTATTGTGCGATCTCGGAGATTGCGGGGGAGGGCATCGGCGAAAAATCCGGGTAACCTTTTATCCACGCACTATCGGAGATTTCTCATATGCTGCAAAACTTCATCACCAACCAGGGTTTAATAAACGATTGCACACCTTCTAGTTTGTTAGAGGGGGATTCTAGGCAGATCCTGTTAAGGAGCTTTTGAATTTACAGTGCTTTCGAATAGCACCAAATTTTTGAGCAAATTTTTTGCCATTTTCATAAGGGGAATTATAACTGAGGGAGGAATAAGCCTAGTCCCCCTTGTGCGCATTAAGCCACAGGAGAGCTCCCCATTATCCAGGAAATCATGTTCCGTGATGCTGGTTAGCGCGGTCTTAACCGCACACGACTGGGGCAAAGCCACGGCCAATAATTTTATTTTCAGGTATTTTAAAGTGGTGGCTGGGCAGGGGAAGGAGGGGACAGAGGCGTAAGTAGAATGTGAATAATATCAACAACTATACTACTGACCCCCCACCACGAAGAAAAGACGAAGATAATTGGGATGGCCGTTTAGGTGTGCCCAATGTAACGGTTTTCCCATGCAGGTACTGGAATAACATCCATTACAGATGTTAGACGTGATATAAGAAATCGCAAAACCAGTTAGCTGTAGAATTTACGAAGCAGACTTTATCGAGAATAAACCGAAGAGGGGGATGTCTTGGTACTACCTTCCACCTTCCTTGTGGTTCCCCTTGTGCCAAGTTGTCCCGGAGTATATAATACCCGTAATTCATCACCTTTAGACAGAACCCCAGGTTATTGTTTATATTAGAAATCACACCCCCCATTGTTCACAGGGGAAATTCGGAAACACCAGGCGATACCGATGGCACAACTTGGTAGCTGGAGAAACCGGCAAGGACCACTTCGATGCGCTGATCTGGGGTCTACGCCCCAGTAACGGAGACTGCCAAACCACTAGCCACACCAATTATTGAAGAACCACATTTAGGAGATTCCAGCACCGCGTCCCCCTTCCCATAAACCCTTTCCCGAAGTTCTCATTATCCCAGAACCAGTTTACGCAGAGACTATTGTTTGTATAGTCGTACTTGTTGGGTACTTGTTGGGATCTGAAACATGATGTCTTGGAAACCTTTCCATTGTAGGACAAACACACCCGAGGAACACCACCTGGCAACCACAAAGAGGGTTACCTGGTCCATGTGTAAGTATTGCAATATGCGTTCTCTGCTAACAAAGCAGGATTGTCATATTGGCCAAGTATGAAAAAAAAAATAATTCCCAAACCGGTATGTGTCATTGTCTAACCGAGACCCTCGCCATTGTTCTCTCCAGGATCCAAAATATCCAGGAACAATGGGCGGTGGTGGGGTTGGTTCCCGAGAAGGTCTAAGAGACAGGTTCAATAGCAGACAGTGGAACACAAGTGGAACTTTTGCAATGGAGAAGAAGGTCCAGTAAAAATAAAGAATGGGCCACTTAGACTGTCCTTTGTCTTTCGGGCCGTGGGTTAGATCTGCTCCTCCCCACGCCTTACTTTATCACACAGGACAAATCTTTGTTTGCAGGCCATTGTTTGAACCATTCCCGGCTGCCCGCAATATAGACTGATCGGAAAGTTGCAGCAATTCCAGTCGCATACACCCATTATGCCAAAATGCGGAGAACCCATCCACCCAGCACTATATAAACCGGTGCATTTCCTGGAACCTTTTGTTCCTGATTTTCTACTCTCCCCACCAATCTGCCATGTTGTTTGCCTACATTCCAACATTGATTGCCTTAATTGGGGCCGTCAACGCTTTGGGTGGTCAGACCAATGTCGTATTCAAGGAAGGGAAAAATGACTTTCCGTTAAAGCCCCATTCCGGTGAGCCGGCCACCATTTTCTTAGACCAAGACGATTACTTTGGTGTCATCAAAGCCGGGCTCGATCTCGCTGACGATTTCAAAAAGGTTTCTGGGAAAGCACTCCCAGTGGCCAACTACACCAAGAATATCTGTTCTGGTGTTCATGGAAAGATCAGCAACGCTATTATTGTCGGTACGGTTGGTAAGTCAGACATTATCGACCAGTTGGTTGACAAAAGAAAGATTGACATTAGCCACATCAAAGGCAAATGGGAATCCTACATCCACCAGGTGGTTGAAAACCCCATTGGATGTATTGAAAATGCCTTGGTTATTGCTGGTAGTGACAAGAGAGGGTCCATTTTTGGTGTTTATGATATTTCGGAACAAATCGGGGTTTCCCCCTGGTACTGGTTTGCCGATGTAGCTCCGCAACAGCACTCGGAAATCTACTTTGACAAATCAAAGGCCAAAGTCCAGGGCGAACCCGGGGTTAAGTACCGGGGTATTTTCCTCAATGACGAGCAGCCCGCGTTGGCTGGTTGGATCCAGGAGTTCTTCCCTGAGGGCAAGTACAACTCGTACTTTGTCCATCAATTCTATGAGCACGTGTTTGAGTTATTGCTTAGAATGAGAGCCAACTACCTCTGGCCTGCTATGTGGGCCAGTATGTTTGGCGAAGACGACCCATTGAACCAAAAGACCGCTGACGACTACGGGATTGTTATGGCAACCTCCCACACTGAACCATTGATGAGAGCCACCAACGAGTGGAGCACGTTTGGTAATGGGTCCTGGGACTACACCACCAACAAGGATAACATTGTTTCCTTCTGGAGAGATGGTATCGAAAGAAGCAAGCCATTTGAAAACGTGTGGACCATGGGTATGAGAGGGTTTGGTGACAATCCCATTTCCGGCGGGGTTGAGACCCAATTGTTGATTGACGTTATTGCCACGCAGCGGGACTTGTTGAAGGACTATTTCAACGACACCGACATCACCGACATCCCCCAATCCTGGTGTTTATACAAGGAAGTGCAGTCGTACTACGAAGCCGGGATGCCCGTGCCCGATGACATCACGTTATTATGGGTTGACGACAACTGGGGGAACATTAGAAGATTGCCCCTTACCAACGAAACCGACCGCGCTGGTGGGGCCGGGGTTTATTACCACTTTGACTATGTTGGGGACCCAGTTGATTACAAGTGGATCAACACCGTTTCTAACGAAAAGACCTGGGAACAGATGCACTTGGCCAAGGAAAGAGGTGCCGATAGAATCTGGCTTGTCAATGTTGGGGACTTGAAGCCATTGGAAATTCCCATTGAGTACTTTATCTCGTTGGGGTACCACTACGACAAATGGGGACCCGTCAACACCGTTCTTGAATGGACCGAAGCGTTTGCTGCCAGAGAATGGGGTCAGTATTACAAGAACACCACCGAGATTGCCGATATCATCGACCTCTACGGCTTTTACGCCAACCGGAAAAAGTATGAGTCGTTGAACACCACCACCTACGCCTTGTACAACTATAAGGAAGCCGAAACCGTTCTCCAAGAATGGTCCGACTTGGCTACCCGTGCGTGGAACGTGTACAACAAGTTACCCAAACAGGCACAACCCTCATTCTTTGAATTGGTGTTGCACCCGGCTGTTGCTGGCTACACGTTTAATGACATTATGATTTCTGCAGGCAAGAACAACTTGTATGCTGAGCAAAGAAGAAACCAGGCCAATGCCCTTGCCGACTATGTCCAGAAACGGTTTGGCGATGACCACAGCTGGAAGTTACAGTGGGACTCTTTGCTCAACGGTAAGTGGCACCACATGATGGACCAAACCCACTTGGGCTACTTCTACTGGCAGCAGCCCATGAGGGATGTCATGCCACCAGTTGCCAGAGTACAGGCGGACGATAACAGTTTGGCCGGTGCCTTGGGTATAGCTGTTGACCAGAGTCGTGGATCTGCACCAGGAGATGATCTTTACAATGCCGTGGCCTACAGCAACAGCACCTTGCTCACTCCTCCTCAGGATCCATACACCGGTAACACCTTTATCGATGTTTTCAACAAGGGTAATGAAGATGTTAGCTTCAGCCTCTCTGCCGCATCCACCTACGTTAAGCTCAACCCATCGCAAGGGTGGATTTCTGCTTCCAATGACAGCATCTGGAACTCGGTTAGAGTCAACGTTGAGATCGACTGGGACCAGGCTCCTAGTGGGTACAACATTGAAATCATCAACGTGAACTCCAACGGCACCTATGGCTTCTTTGGTCCGGCTGACGTTCATGTGCCAATCTACAAGCAGGAAGCTCCAAGCGACTTCAAAGGGTTTGTCGAGGCTGGCCAGGTTATTTCGATCGAAGCCGAACATTACTCCAAGAAAACCTCCAACGACGACACCTACTATGTCACTATCGACAGATACGGCAGAACCTTGTCTGGGGTCACTTTGTTCCCGGTTACTGCTGGTTCTCAATCGGCAGGTGACTCGGATGCCCCATACTTGGAGTACGACTTGTACACCTTCACCAGCCCCCAGTATGGTGCCAACATCACCATTTACACATCGCCATCGTTGAACACGTACCCAAGCCGTCCATTGAAGTATGCCATTGCCATTGATGACGAAGAGCCTCAGGTGGTACAAATTGTTAAGGATCCATCCAACCCCGTGAACATGCCTGACCATTGGGAGAATGCTGCTGCTGATACCATTTGGTCGCACAACACCACCCACAAGATTGGCGATTCCGGTAAGCACACGTTGAAGTTGTGGGCCTTGGAACCAGGGGTGGTTTTCCAAAAGGCCGTGGTTGACCTTGGTGGAGTCCAGGCCTCGTTCTTTGGTCCTCCCGAAACTTATCGCCAATAGAGGCGGAGTTGTGTAGAGAAATTGTATAAAAGCTTACACGTAAATATATACTCAGTATCTATTATAGCACTAGATGTGCCACCAGAGTAGGAAACATAGTGCACACTTACCAAATGGGTGGACGAATTGACTGGTAACTTTTGGACTTTTCGAGGTTACTAGTTTCTATTTGTGAGTAATATCTTCTCCTTCATCGCCACATTACCCAGTTCTCACCACATATAGACCCCATCACTGGGACCACTTTAGTTGGCCCTGCTTGGTAAACCACCCCCCCCCCCGCCTATACTGCAGGTGGAAAAGGTCGTGCATCATGCCCAATTTGCTCGACACAAAACCCGTCCAAAATTGAGCCCTCAAAAAATTTCCCCCGATTCAACATCCCATCACAACACTCCAATATACACAAGGACAATACAATACACCCTTATCAGTGACTGGGAGTAAGAGGAAATCGTAATATAGTTGAATGGTATGTGTTCTTTAGTGTTGCGAAACAAAAGTCTTTTTCTCGACAGTATACTAACAGTAAATGTCCTTTCCAGCTTCCATTGTACTTATTAACAGCAGCCAAGACGAAACCGGTCTTGATTGAATTGAAAACCGGAGAAACTTATAATGGAGATTTGGTGAATTGCGATTCGTGGATGAATCTCACGCTTAAAAACGTCATCCAAACCAATACTAATGGGGACGAGTTTATAAGGATCCCCGAGATTTATATTCGTGGTATGCACATTAAGTATTTACGAATTCCCGAGGAGGTGATGGATTACGCCAAAGAGCAAACCTTGTTGAACTTGGAGCAGAGAAACAGACACCAGAAAAGAAGAAGTTATGGCGGTAGTGGTAATAGAGATTTCCAGAATAGAGGCGATAGAAGAGGAAATGGGAGAGGAGGTAGAGGTGGCTATAATCGTCATGGATACCAGCAACAACAACACCACCAGCACCAACAATCTACACAATCACACCAACAGGAACTGGACATACCAGTAGAGTAAACTACGTAGTAGTTAGGAAATACTGGGGCTATGTAAATGTATTTTTTTTTTTTTTAATTGTGCTATATAGAAAGAATTAATGTGGTTATTTCTTTTATTATCTTAGTGAGAAGTGTATAATTAGGAGTGGGAAAGGATAAGAAGAGTCAAGGAATAACTAAATTGAATGACTTTTTATGGCATAACAAAGGGATGACAAGACAATAGTAGAATCGAATCCCCCCCTCCTCAACTAAGGAGCTTGTTATCCTATTCTTTTGTAATGCGCATTGCTATTAACTAATATAAGCAATGGGTGCAAAAAAAAAATCCACTGGCAAATATATATATATATGTATATGTATAAATATATATATAAAAGGGTTGGAATAGAAAACTCCGGTTCTCAGAAGGGTGGAAATAGTAGAAATAAGGAATACCAATAGGTGGTCTTAAACATATAAGGTTTGTTGTTTTTTTGTATTCTGACTACATATTGATCCACACTAATCTATACCTCCAGTACTGGGAAAATGATTTGCCAAAAGCATAACCATCCTTTACACAGTCCACCCAAAGAATCAACCACTCACTATTCGTCAAAACCGGACATTCTTCCCACCCGACCGGTTTCACGAGGACAGTTTCGTGGACGAAACGATCTACGCCGGTTTCAATGCTACAACTCTCAATGCAACTTGCACGCCAGCGAGTTTCATCTTTGCCAGTATTGTCGACATGTTCCGTATGTATCGCTGCCTCTACGGCTCTTTACACATTGTGAGAGCACCAGCACCAGCACCAGCACCAGCACCAGCACCAGCACATTTAGCAGTGCCTCTTCGTCATCACAAACTGGGTACTATCCACGCACCAGATTGGAATCCAGTGCAAACGAAAGCATACATATACACAACCGCCATGGACTGGCTAATTCACTTGCCAATGGTTATGGCAGCGAAGCATACAATCCCAACCGCAGGATATTCATGCCCCGAAAGAGAAGACCAGAATTGAAAGCCACCAGTGGCGGTGAGGCATACTTTGATTCCGAGAATACTACTACCGATGTCGGTGTTGGTTCCTCCACCAGGGTTCTTGGCAGTGCAGCCAATGCTAAGGACGATTTGAGTAACAAGATCAATGAGTTTCTTGATCATTTGGAGGTGTCCAAGCTCCAGTTCCTACAACGTATCCAGGACATGAGGCACCAGAGAAAGGTCCAGGTATCCAAACGGAGAAACCTCAGTGGTGCCCCATTGAGTCTTCCTCGTGCACCTCCTGGTTCACCAGCCCAGGTACCACCATTGGCAATACCATCCGCATCCAGTAGCAACAAGGAAAATGAAAGTATAACTGAAACACCTCAAGAATATAAACTACAACCGCGCAGAGTGGGACTTGCCCACTCCTCTGGCGATCTATCGGCTTGGACTCGTTGTTAGTCGCCAGCTTTTTAGGTCCTGCCGGTAATTGACTTCGCTGATTAAACCATTCAATTCTCGACCGCCTTCGTCCTCCTGAGCAACCTCACCTATACCAGCACGACTTATATACTCATCGTGGTACGCCTTTAGTTTCATATTCACGCCATACGGATTCTCGTTATTATCAAAGATATCCTGGATACATTGTTCGGGAGAATAGTCTAATAGTTGGTACAATTCTGGGTCCCAGTTGCACTCCAAGATTTTCGAATAAAGTCCACTTATACGAGGATCCATGATTAGCTGGGGAAGCTTTGGGTTATTGATTTCTCCTGATTGTGGAGTCATAGCACTGCCACCATCTACCCCAGATCCAACTCCAGGGCCAGTATAACTTTCTGCAGATATCTTTGAAGAACCGGACAGATTTCCCGATGCCATGGCAGTAGGATGGAGGTGACGCTGGTCCTGAGAAGTTACCGAAGTAGTGCCGTTGTTTTTAGTGCCAGAATTGGGTGTTGATGTCCCTGAAAAGTTACCAGTGGCATTTTCGCCAAAGACGCTATTTATGCCTCCCACTACGTGCTTTCTTTCAAACTGGGGCACGTTGAATGACGGCTTTTTGGAGGGGATGCCTGGTGTTCCGGTGGTTCCCGAAACCACAGCCCCCGACACACCCATATTGGTGGTCAGTTTACGTACTGGAGGAGGCACTGGACCACCAATATCTTCAATATGTAGCTGGGTATGAAAGTCAAACGTAGGCGGCAACTCCCGCAACTGTACAGTAAGACTTAGAATAGAGTTCACTTTAGAGTCGTTAAGAAGGTACTTTGTAGTTACCGGTTCGTCAAAATTCAAGTATTCGGCAAGATTAATGTCTAGCCGGCCTAGTTCAGTGGTTTGACTATGAGTAGACCCACTGCTATTGATAGACGAGTGAGGTTCATGACCTTGATGGCGACTACTGCCAGACCGTTCCACTTCGCTAACATAATACACCTTTATAATTAGATATTTATTAGCAATTAGGTTTTCCTTCCTTTTCACGTTGAATTTCAAGTTACAGCTTAGTTTATAGTTAAACCCACACTTGAAGTTGTGCAACCGTTTCCTAGACGAGGTTGCAGAGACATTTCCACCGGAACCGGTGGCATTGTGAGAATTAGCATTGCTAGTGCTGGTACTACCAATTGGGGTGCTAGTTTTGGTGGTGGAGGTGCTCTTCCAGGAATTGCTGGCTGGTACGGATGAGTTTGTTACTGACAGCGATCCACTATGGGTCATACTTCCATTAAGAGACAGACTCGAAGTATGGTGGGAACCGAGTCCCGAGGCCAGGCCACTACCGTCTTCAAACTTGCTAAATAGGAAATTCTTATTTGTAGGCGATACAGTTGCTAGTTTGCTTAACTGGGCTAACTTCTTACTGCGTTTATCATCGCGGATTTTCAAACTTATATAGCAATAGCCGTTGATTTCTGGGATATTTGTTAGTTCGTTGATGGTGAGGTTGAAGGAGAACTTGGGTTTATGGTGGGACGATTGTAGCATGATTGGGGCATGTGTGGAGCGAGACCAGATGGGTAGTAATCGGCACTAGCTTATTTATTAGTACGGAGATGGTGGAACTGGTTTTTTTTTTTTGGGGGGGGTAGGGAGGGGGAGAAATTACGTCACGTGAGAAAATGCATGTGATGTATATCATGTGATGGGCTGCAAACAGTTCTGGCGTTTCCTATGGTTGAGTTGGTCAACTTAGGCTTGTATTACTTGTATAGTCTTGTGGTGGGGTTTACATGGTGTGACGAGATGGGTATCAAAGCAATTTTGGTGGCATGAGAACGCAACACATAAACGGTAAACAATTTCGTTTGCATAACGTGCCTCGTATACATAATGTGCCTCTCCACTAGAGAGAGCCAATTCAACCGGTGCTGAGAAACAGCTTTGCTATTGCCAGCTTCAGTGCCAAAGAAGCAATCACATTAGCGGACGTGCTTACGGAATATACGGCTCAAAGGGGGAAGAAATCCAGAGAAGAATCTAGAAGGAGGCTAACTCAGCGCTAATCATAAATCGATTTCCAAGATTAGCGCTGGAGACGGGGGATTAGGTGATGCTACCTACACTAAGGGGGGGAGGGAGAGAGAAGAATCGCTAAAAGATTCGGTGATGGAGAATTGTACCTATTTGCAAATAGAATTTGAAATTCTCACAATCAGGAATGTTCTGGCTGTGATTGTGTTTCAGTTTATGCATCCAACTCCACGGAAAGAAGCACAGCGAATGGTTACAATGATTACTAAAAACAAGACCGATAAACAGACTTGCCCCTCTTTGCTTAAAGTTATTGCGGGCAACAAGCAAGCCCAATTTAAGTTACAAAAAAGTACAATACCCGGCTTTGGCACCGGTGAAGTTTGCACCAATTCGGGGTTATACTCTACCAGAATGGGCTACGCCGTTTGGGCCCTCAGGGGGATACCGATTCCAGAACCAGCTGGTGGTGGTTCCAGAACAATTCCTTATTCAAGGTGTACGGAAATGAACAACTTTAACTTTGTATCGGGGGATATGTGACTGGCGAGAACATCAAGAGAGAATGCGCAAAACTGGACTCTTGCTTGAAAAAAGTGAGATCCAGCAGAGTTGTTTGGCTGGATAGACAGATACGTGTGTAGAGGATAGACCCACAGTCAACGTGGTTAATGTACCATAAGAGTATGTTTCAGGATTGGGAATGCAGAGACACCACGAAAGCTCCACCAGAAACTATAGCCGTCCCCCCCCAATGCACCAATGACGTTAGTAGGGGTATATGCTCTTTAACGAACGGTACAGACACCTGGGACGCGTGGAGGAGTAAGTTGCAAAATAGAAAACCCCGCCAGAACTGGTATACCAGTAGAGCTACTGAGGATGTTTCTTTTTTCTTTTATTTTGCAGCAATTCAACTACACCATATATACACAAGCTAATATGGAGAGTACGGAGCAAGGCATATGATTCCAGGATACCTCAAACCTGCCAATCTGGACACTTTTCCCCGCTCCTTTTTAAGGTTTTTAGGAGCATCCAATAACCTTAATTTCTCCCCAACTCTCAAGCGTGCTATATAGAGCAGGCGGAGGTCCGGATATATGTTTTAGACAATTGTAGTGGAGAAAGGTATGCGCAGACCGTCCTAAACCACTTGCATACGTGTCTCAGTATGGGCATCTTGTCAACCCGCCTCCTTTTTCCTACATGGCGGCTTTAGTCCCCACTACTACCCCCTCAAGTTGTGAATATTCTCCCGCAAACCATAACGCACAGCAGCTACTAAAAAGTTCAAAATAGCCCCACCTACATTTCACTTCGAAACACACTTTCCTTTCCTCCATCGACACCAAGAAACCGCCAACAAAAAAGCCAGAGCACAAAGACGGGAGGGGAAGGAAAAGTCCGCGCGTGCTACTCCAGCAGCAATTGCCAACCCAAGTACTTGGGATTGGAGAGGGTTTCTTTTCCCGAGCTCCAGGAGTACCCTGTACAACCCGTACAGTTGGGTACAGTTGGGTACAGTTGGGTACAGTTGGATACAGACACGCAAGCCGGAAAATGAGAATAAGAGGGAGTATACATATAACTGGTGGCAGGTTTTGGTCGCTACCTTCACGAGCCCGTGCACAGTTTGACACACCCACGCAGACACGATAACAAGAATAGACTGATTTTTGTTTTATTCATTTACGCCCAGCAAAAGGTTTCTTTGCCATAGTTTCTTTTCTTGCCCTCCCCCCTTGCTAAGGGGTTATAGGCCCAGACATCCTGAAATGATATAAACAAACCACCCACCCGTAGAAGGAGCCAAATCAAGAAATTTACCGACCTCGAGGAGAGCGATAGCCACCAGTGCTTAATTGGGGGAGAGTTTACAAAAAGTAAAAAAAAAAAATAGCAAAAAAATCGGGCGATCTTTATTTCTTTTCCATGGTTCTCAGCATTAATGCATATCTGTTGAGTAACCAGGCTGTATGTTCCGTGGTATGTGGAGAGAAGCTAGGCATCTTTTTATCTAATCAGCCCCCGCAGCTATCTTCGTTGCTATCTCTCCGGGATACACGAAATTGCAGTCCTTCTCGGCATGGAATCGGCAGCTTTTTGTGACTGGTTATGCTATTTGTGCGTGCATGGATGTTCATCAGACAAAGTAGCCCCACGACTAGTACACCCAACTTGAGGCGGGACTAACTGTCTGAGGAGGTTATATGGTCCCCCCATCTACTGAGCACACACACCCACCCACTGTAGCCCCACCACTTTCGAAAAGAAGAGAATTAAAAAGCTTACTCGTACTTTACCCACACCACATATTTCTATCTCCAAGAAACAGATGGTGGCGATGACTGGGCAACTGGACCTTGTAACCCCTTCCCGTAAAATTTAGAGCCCACTCAATTCGGCACCGATTGGTCTCTTTTGGGTTATGCTCGGTATTCGTGGTCCCGCCCACAACAATGCTCCTGACCTTTGTCTCAGTGGACACTGTTGATGTAGTAGTCCAGTACCATGCACAAGCAGACCCGAAGACAATGCCCGCGTCTAAACTAAACACAAACATAGACACACAGCCAAAAAAAAAGAAAAAAATATTCCCAATTCCCTAAGCGAACGAGAAAAACAATCCTCATCACCAAGAACGTAAATACACGCGCCAAAAAATAAAATCGATGAAAAACGACGTGCAGCATATAATTAAACAAGCTTTACCGTATGCATTGGAAAATCAACAACCTTTAAACGTGAAACAGGGAGGACGCAACCCGGAGTAAAAGCAAGCAATCTAAAACACCGGAACCAACAACCTTCCCCCCCCCCCTCACCCCCTCTTCCCAAGAACAAACAACAAAAAAAAAGAAACTGTTTTTAAAGTACGTCCAACTATATCTCCTGTTTCCCGTGTACGGGCCATACTCTAGTTGAGAGATGGTGGTAGGCGAGGAGTAATTCTGTTACGTTACACTTTAGAAAATAAGCAATTATTTTTTTCTCTCGGCTCGCGATTGTATTTTTTTTTTTTTTTTTTTTTGCCTACGAGGAGCAACAGGGCACACAAAAAAATAAATCTAGTTAACCGCCGAGAAACTATATAAACCCCCAACTATCGCCCTAAAATTTAGGCTGGTTGTTCTTGTTTTGGTAAAGATAGCTCTGGTGCGATATATTGCGGTAGGGAACGGCCGAGAATACCCTTTTGCCAAGCACCCCGTACATTCGACACGGTTCCACTTTCCAGTTTGTTGATTATTTGGAGCCAACCCTTTGTATTTTGGTCTTGCCATTTCCCCTATTGACTGCACATTCACATATTCACACTACCACAACACCACACTATAATCGCACCATGGAAGTAGTCCATCCCACTCCACAAATCCCGATTCACCCACCAGAAGATGCTGCGTACCTGCAAGACGAACAAACAACAACTGCGTCCGAAAGCATTGATACCTCCAACACCACAACCCCAGCCACCAACCATAACACTAATAACGACACTGACGATAACAATGACACCGTCAAGGAATACACTCCCGATATCCCCGCCGACGAAAAGAAACAGTTTCAGAACTTTCTCGAAAACTCCACCAGCGCATTCAAGCGGTTTTCGCTAGCGTTGTCGTTGTCTCCTCCAGACCCCCTGAGGTTCAACGTGATAACCACATTTCTCACCCGGATCCTTAACTTGAGTGATCCGGCACTTATGCTTGATGACGACCGTGATTTATACGACCTACCCCGTGCTAACATTAACGGCAAGGGCACCAGTCTGCAGGTGTTGCCCAGCTTCTCGTTTCCGCCGGATTTATGGCTCAAGGATGAAATAGTCATTAAGGACGTCACCATCAAGACAACCATGCTCTCAGAAGTGAATGCCATGATGGAGAATGAGTTGCACACAGCCACCACCAACGAAGATGCCGCTTTCCAGGAAGTTGCATTACACTATTACGAGAAGCTCTTGTTTGCCTATAATTTTTATGAGATTCCCGAGCGGCACTCTTCTCCTACGGGGCTAATGTCCACGGCTAATATGTTGGTTAGAGACGACCATGGCGACCATCACCATGGAGATCACAGCGATGCCGAAAGTATCGCCTCTACCAATGGGTACGTATATGGAGATCCGCGTGAAACCATAAGTATATCCCGCGTAGTGTCGAACGGGTCGACCACGGCGTCATTGAAACCCATCAAGAAGAAGGTTTCCCACTCAGGGTCCACCAAACGGAGGTTTCTGTCGTTCATGAAACAAAAGGCCAACGACGACTTGATTGTTCCTTATGCCAGCAGTGCGTCCGTGGGGTCTTTCTACGCCCCGTTGTTTGGCAAGTCCCGACACAGCACCGGCAACGGCGGCGGTATGTTGGGGTCGCTATTGAAAAAGAAGAGCCGCAAATCGGTGGCTGGTACCGATGTTCCCAGCAAAGTTGACCGCAAATCAAAACACGGTAAGAGCACCAGGGCCAGTATAAGTGTGATTTCTGGCGTTGGAGGTGGTGGTGGAAAGGATGCATCTTCTTCCATATACGGGTCCTCGATACCAGAAACTCTTGGGCACAGCAATGGTCATGGTGTTGCAGCCAGTGGTTCCAGTGGCATCTCGGGCACATACAAACGAAGCACACACAGTGCCAGTTTGGGGAACCTCCTTACCGGCTACAACACCATGAACTTGCTTGATGACTTTATCTCGGCCCAATTTATGGCGTTGACTTCCGAGGAGAGGATTGAGAATAGGAAGGAGAAGTACAAGTACTACCTCCAGGTTCGGAGATTGTTTGTGATCTCTGAGAGGATTTTGCAATTGTTGAATAAGAACCTGACGATGCCGATTAAGATGTTTAGCAATATCGGGAAGATGGTGAAGTTTATGGAGTTTATCAAGAAGAGGTTATTGAAGTTTATTGTGATTGACGTGATGATGATGTTTATGGATTATTGCGAGTTGTTGTGTTGTAATTTCCACAATGTTTAGAGGGTTTGGCCGTGGAGGAGGTTGAGAGGATGTATAGATAGAGCAAAGAACCAAGGATGGCCAGGAGGGAGACCAAGAGGGAGACCAAGAGGGAGACCAAGAGGGAGACCAGGAAGGGAGACCAGGAAGAAGACTTGGTCGAACATAACCATGACTATGACGAGACTAGGACCGAGGACACGGAACGTTGTGTAACTATAGAGAACATGAGGGGCTGGTTTCCTTTTCTCTTTAAAACTCTCCTTAAGTATATACCCTTCTTTCCTTGATTGGTTACCCTTGTCAGTCCTCATGTTCATGTTTATGCTGGTGGGATATATTGCAGGGAGGGGCTGTTCCTACCCTTGTCTGTGTATTCCCCGTGTTCTCTGGTTATTTACAATCTGACATATTCAGCTCATGTATATTTACGTACATGTATACTTATTTATTATTATTGGATGCTCGTATGGACAGGTATGGAGTGGTGATGTCTTATACTGTACTCGGGAAGTATCATCACCACTCACTCACTCACTCACTCACTTGCACGTACTTAACATCTGCAGAATCACGCTCAATAACTGGTCATTCTCACACGCAGCCGCTACCCGTTCCTTATCGTTCAACTGCTTATTGACCTGGTTCTCACTCTGATGGGTCCCTTCCTTGATAACAATCTTTATCCGAAACCGTGGAGGCAAGCTTCTCTCCAACCGCACCCTAATACCCAACCCAATCAACGTCGCTAACGAACAATGAGTAATGGTGGGGGTGATCTTAACAAGCACCTCGGATATGCCACTACGCTCGTTATTGGTTATAGAAATATCCCCAAGATTAACCACGGCTAGTTGGGCCAAGGTAAGCGGGTGTTCTGGATCAGATATGGTGGAGATCAAGTCAAAGATTTCCTGTGGGTCTATGGGGTCTTCTTCTTCTTCGGGAACATCGTCAAAGAGATCCTCGTGCTCACTACTCGACTCGTCCGAGGCTGGTAGTTCGGGGGATTCTGCCTGGTGGTGGTGGGTTAAATGGTCCCAGTTAAAACCCAGAAGTGATAACGATAACGCAGTGGTTTTGGCAATAAGTTCATTAACAACAGCCGGATTCTTAGAGCCAAGTCCCGTGTCGGCAGAAATGTGGTGGTTGGAGGTTATTCGAGTTGGTAGGTTGGAAATATCAATAACCGTAGGATTGGCATTAATAGGATCAGACATGGTTGGTGTGGGTGTGTGGATAAAACGATATTGATGGGCTATCTCAATAGATGTGTCTCAGTAGCTGTATCTTGATGGATAAACTCAATAGATAAACTCAATAGATGTATCTTGATGGATAAACTCAATAGATATGCCTCAATAAACAATACCACCTATTAGCTACCTCTAGAGATTAATGATTACTTATCGATCCATCGCATTTTCTCAGTACACTTTTTTGGGTTGGGTTTTCGTCGTGCCCAGTTTTCGGTATTGTCCACATCACAGTTACACCAATACTACCCTAGTTCAGTCAGACTATAGTTAATCAAGACCAAGACTATAACCATATAAGAAACATCATCATCATCACCACCATGGACCAATATGATCCCCTACTTCTCCAACAATTAAACCCATTCCTCCTAGTGCAATTCCTGAGTCTGGTCCCCAACCACATACACCAAATCCTAACCACCCAACTCCAACGCTATAATATCCACCACAAACTATGGGATAACTCCATCATTAGAAACCGAATTGCCACCAACAAGTTCATTATCCAGTTTGAAACCGGTGACGAATTGAAAATCCCCATTAAAGACCCCCAAGAGTCCGGTACTGGCTACCATTCCCGGTTATCTCCGTTCCACCAGGACTCAGTGATATTCCCCAACGGTATTTTAACCCACCATTGGTTCGATAAGTACGTGAATATCTTTCCGTGCACGGTTATATACATTATACAATTACAGGAAAACGACGATACCGACCACCAGGTGATTGAGAAAATCAACCAGTTCAAATGGCACTTACAGTCAGCCGGTAATAATACCCCCAAATTGACTGCTATCGTAGTATCTTCGACACCAATCGCTGAGGACCGGCTGTCCAACCTCCGTCTATCCACAGGATTAACCAAGTCAGTAGAACTCTTGTTCTTACAGGATATATCGTCAGAGGCGCTACCAAGTGATGTGGAAATCTTGGTAACTTCTCTTCTTTCCAACCTCAATGTCCAGGCCCACGAATTCTACACTCTGATTGAATACAAGATCAAGCAGCGCCATAAGAAGTACTATACCTGTCCCAGCACAGCCAGTATAGACACGGCAATAGAGCTTACGCCAAAGTTTCTCGAAACAAGGAACTTGGTTAAGCAGGCGGTGATGAATACGTTGGCCAATCCCCATAATCTAGAACCGGCAATAAAGTTAATGGAGGTGGCGTATCAGTCATTGCTTTCTATATTGAGTAGTAGTATAGCATTTTCTAGTGCCAACAGAACCAGCCACGACACCACTATAATCCACCAATTTAAAGCATTGTTGGATATCCTCGCTTTCCACATATACCGAGGATACTTTTCATTGGAGGAGCCGCTCCAGGCGTTAAAGAAACACAAGATCCACGTGCTTGGCGTGGTGGATGCAGTGGGCTTAGACAAGGAATGGGTATCCCACCAATACGAGCTATTGGGGCAGTTGATGGTGCTTTTACCGGCCTCTATTATGGCCCCACTACACGAGGTTAAGATCAAACCGGCACTAGTATACTATGGAGGGATCCAGTTTCCGGAGTTTGACATTATTACCAATCCAGGATTGGTATTCTTGAAGGCTGGGGAATTCACCAACGGCCTCAAAACCGGTGGCCCACGAAGAATCAAACTATTTGACCAGGCCATTATGGCCCTCGAGACTAACGAAGGCAATGCCATGACTTCTGTACAGCTGACCCACCAGGACGATACCACCAACTTGGATTCGTTGATTCTATACATCAACAACCAGCTAGGTGAGGAATATTATCGCCAGGGAGAGTATAGTCGTGCCAGTGATTACTATGAAATGGAGTATAGTTTGTTAGGCCAGTCTCGTCCTCGGTGGAGCTATCTTTGTCGTACAGCATTGCTAAGGTTGTTACTGTGCTACGGCGAGGTTGGTGACGTGAAACTGCAGTTGCATACCTTATTGAAGCTAGCAGTAATAGGCAGAGACTTGGATGAAACAGCTGGCGGAGATTCTGGTGAACATACCCTAAGAAAGATATTCGTTCATGAACCTGGAGATCTGGATGAACAAGGACAAATGCAAGGTCCCTGCCTTGAGTTGAACCTTGTAGCACAAACTCCCGATTTGCACAACCTCTTCCACGTTGATGTCGTTTTGGTGAACCAAAGCTTTGCCATGGAAACGTATGCCGGTGACTTGTGTTTGAGCCAGATCATTCTCACCTCCAACATCAACCAATCAACCCTACACGGTCTTCTCCCCAAGAATACCACTATATCCGTAGAAATTAGTCAGATTGATGTTACATTCCGTAGAACCGATGGGAAACTTTCTGGTATACACCACCGACGTATCCACCCGGGATTCAAGAACATTTCCATAACCAACAACTCTTCAAAACCGTGCCAGGAACATATCTTGGTCAAGGGCCAGGAACTAGAAAGTGCTTTTGTTGATTCTGCCAACCTTGACTTTACCAACACCCACAGAAAGATCCTTCAGCACGTGCAACCGGCCACCAGTGCCGGGTTGTTTGAAGTGGATAGTGTAAAGATACACATTATGATGAAATTAATGCTGACAGAGCTGACAGAGCTGACAGAGCTGACAGAGCTGGAACCCCACTCTGCTATTCATATTAACAAAATCGAAGTCCACAGTGGCTTTGCTGAAAAGTCTCTACGCTTCCCAGCAAAGAAAGTATACAGTCAGGGAACCAGTCCTGCCAAACAAGTTCGGTTCTCGGTTCCCGCTAACCAGATCCGGGTTTTCCCTGTGCGTCCAGATATTTCTGTTACCCTTCTTTCAGAGATCCAGTCGTATATCCCCGGAGAGAAGCTAGTGCTTCCTTTGAGAATCAACTATAGAAATCCCACACATGGAAACCACAACAACAGCGACAGCCACCACCATCACCACCACCACAGTAAAGCCCAATTGGTGGCGGCAATCAAGTCCAGCAGCCAGACTTTCCATGGGAACGTCCAGTTGAACTGGGATGAGTTAAAGGATGACGAACCATTGGACTTGGACACGGTGCAACCAGATGGCGTGCATACACTTTGCCTATATGCACGACAACCACAGGTACATTCCAGTGGTGGTCAGAAGAGCACCAGTGATGGAGAGGTGGTCACTATCGATATCCAGACGGTGGTGACGTCATCATACGTCTGTGATGATAGTACCAGCGAAGTAACAGAAACCGAGACTGCAGAAATCAAACCAAGTGTGCCCGGGGACTCTGATGAAGCGACTCTTATTTACGATACTGCCAGCTATAGTTTCCCCATAACCCATTCTCCATTTGCGTATAATTACCGGGTGAGTCCGCGGATCCGGAATCCTAGCCACGGCAGCTATATGCCCAATCCGTTCGTCATCCACAATGATAAAAGGACTGAGAATAACATGCCTATAGTCGTAAGGTGTTGGCGTGGGGAGTTGGATATAGTTGGTGACCTAGACGATGTCCAGATAGTGGATGTTGAGTTTCATGTTCTCTCCAGCAACCCTGAACTTCTAGTAGAGATGGTGGAACCTGGAGAGGACTTGGTTGGTGGTAGTGCCAGTCTGGTCACTTTTACCACTCGAAGCAAGAGTGGGTTTAGTCACCGGAACGTCACTTTGATAACTTCGGCGATTATTAAGTGGATGAGAAGGAACGGTGGAGACGTGGTGAATGAGTACCACACACCCGAATGGGAAATTACTCTCCCGTTATCTGATCCTCGGTTATTGCTCACCCAAGTGCAACAGGAAGCAGATGGTGATGAGGTTAAGATCAGCTACGTCTTGGAGAACCCCACGCCGAGGATCTTTACCTTCACAACCCATTTGACTGAGTTTGATGGAGTATGGACGTTTGGCGGGGATAGAAATATGGTCCCGTTGAAACAAATGCCGTTCCCGGTACTACCATTCAGCAGACACGTTATGGAGTTCTATGGGACGTTGGTGCAAGGTGGGGATGTGGAGTTGGTTAAACTACCAAAGTTTTCTGTGTACGACGTGCAGTATAAAGTTGGTTTGCCTACTTTGTCTGTGATTGATGAGGTGAGTGTGAAGGATGGGGGACTATACTGGAAGAGGAAGTGATTGGCTGGGGTGTTTATAGTAGGGGTGTTTATAGTAGGGGTGTTTATAGTAGAGGTGTTCAAATGGCTCCTCCTACGATGGGTCAAGTAAAAGATAGCCCTACTATAATGAATAATCGCTTACATTGACAGAGCCACAAATAGAAAGCTCACATATATAGATACTATAAACTACACAGTTTGTACATTCTACTAATTGATAATGTCAAGCAACTCAACTTCAAATACCAAAGTGGATCTTGGAGGAATCAACCCAGGGAATCCTCTATCTCCATAAGCCAAGTCAGAAGGAATCGTCAATACAGCCTTGGTACCCTTGGAAATAACTGCATCGTTAGGCAAACCTTTGCCAAAGTTGTTGGTCAAGGCCAAATCCCAGCCTTTGATGACTTGGCCGACACCAATGGTGCATTGGAATGGCTTGCCTCTGTCACGAGAGGAATCAAACTTCTTGCCGTTGGTCAAGGTACCAACATAGTGGATGGATACAACGTCACCAGCCTTGGCGGTGGTTTTACCGTCACCGGCTTGGAGGATTTCGATCTGGGGAAGCTGTTGGTCAGACATTGTAGGTGCTAGCTGGGCAATCCGTCTTAATTGAGATAGATAGGAGCGGTGGTACGAAAGAGGAGAAGAAGTACTAGTCAAAGAAATGTGAGTGTTCATTTAACGAGAGATGCGACATTTTGTTGGGATGGCGGTTCGTTTGTGTTGGCACGACATTTCACGGGTTCTGCGACATTTCACCAGTACTCTGGTACTTATTAATGCTTTGGTAGAGGGTAGTATAGGGAGTGAGGGCTAGTTAATTGTGTGTTATGTAGTGGTGATTCAGACTCCTTGGGGTCGGTTTATGTGTATGTTGGTTACTTGGAGTGGTATTTCTGGAGATGAATTATTGATCCATGTTTGCAAATTACGAAAGATGGTTGATCTCACAAACAGTACGTTGGGATATGTATCTCCATTCCACTCTTCTCTAACCATAAGATACTTCCATTGGGGATCATAATGGCTGGATTTGTATCTTTTCATTGTTGGTGTACGTTCACATATACTGTTATATTCTTATTAGATGGGCGAAATGCGGATTTCGCAGTCAATTGGCATTTATAGAGAGAAACCTATATCTGAAGGGTGGTTAGAGAGTTTACAATAGAGATGGATCGCTTAGAGTGTCTATTAGCAAGTTCTCCCTAGGAAGCAATCATACTAGGGCATGGAAATATTTACCGAATTATCAGCAAATTTCTACTAAATATCCACCCCCTCCCCCCAAACAGACTCAATTGTACAGAAAAGCCCAACCAGAGTACACAGACAGGATAAAATAGCAAAAGAAACTACCCATTAGCAAACAACCAAGACCAACTTCATCTGGTAAACATGACATATAAACCAGTTGACACATACAAAATTCCATTTATGGTAACCAGGCACATTTCGCAACTTCGCCTCCACCCCCCAGGCTTAGAGCGACAGCACGAGATTTCTGAAATAACCCACCATACTGCATCCACCCAGCTATCATATACACCTCGCAAAAACACCGAGCCCCATTGTCTATCACCCTGGCACATTATTCAAAAAAAAATTTACTCATCCACCATTGTCGTTTCAGGGGTCCTGAACAGATGCTGAAATAGAAAAAAGTTTTATCTATACATTGGTGCTATATCCACAATACTGTAGGGTTGTTAAATTTCAGTTGTGATAAGTATTGTACGTTTTCTGCTTCGGTGTTGTTTATTTGGCATACATTGTCTGTTTATTGTGGGTTTTTTGTTGTGAATCTTTAGAGCTTTTTGCTATAGAGTATTGATAGACACCAGTTGGTTTATCGTTATAGTTGGTTACGTAATCCAGGAACCCCAGAACTTTCAGAACTTAGAAACAGAGAACACCCCCCTCCATCAAATATGGGTGATGTCAAGATAGAAATAGACACCTCCGTCACCGATGGCACATTCACCAACTACGACATTATCCGTGGCACCGTTTCCCTCGTCGTCACCGATTCCATCACACTAAACTACATCCAGGTGAAACTAGAAGGCGTCGCCAGCACCCAGCTAACTATCCTCAAGCCCACCCCCAAAAAACGGGACCGAGAGAAACTCATACAGGACGTCCATAAAGTATTATACGATACCGCAATTGTGTTTCCACCCGACAATGTCCGACAAGTAAGCCAAGCAAAGGAGTTCACGCTCACCCCGGGTAACTATAACTACCCGTTTGAGTTCCAACTACCCTTGAATAACTCGTGCATGAAGATGAGTGGCATAACCAACAAGATTCTGTTTAACAAGAAAACATTTGATGTGATGATAAATAACGGCAATTTCGACAGCACGTTTCTCAGAAACAAGGCCCAGCAAATGTACCTGAACTTGTCGGCAGCTCCCAATCTGCAGGGCCAGCCCCAGACCGCGCAGCAGCAGCAGCAGTCACAGCAGCTGCTGCAGGATTACCACATCACGGCCCAGTTGCCCCCGTCATTAAGCGGGAATGGCAATTTTGCCAGCGTAAAATATTTCGTAAAAGTCACCTGCAAGCGGTCGTCGTTTCTAAAGACAAACTTGCGGGCATTTAACCCGTTCATCTTCTTACCACTCGATCTAGATAACGAGAACCGGCCGATTTTCGGAGCCGAATACGAAGAGTATAGGGAATCGTTTATTAGGAAGGAATTGACGTTCCGGGATCGGATTCCCGAGATTGTTGGCGTCAAGGTTCCATCCCGGTCGGGGCTGGAGAAGAAACCGTTACCAAAAGTACCGCCGTCGTATAATATTGCGCCTAAAAAGCCCAGTTTTATGCAACGGCTATTTACGACCGATATAGCTTCTTCTCCATCTCCTCCTCCTCCTCCGCATCCTGCCAAAGTATCTGTAAAACCTCAGGGAACTGACTACTATATCGAGTCCAAGGATGTTCCGTTTTCGTTTGAAATCAGATTCAGACACCCGGCATTCCTTATCCCCACCAAACCGCCTTCCTTCAAGTTGTATTTGATATCAATGTTAAATCCGGAGCGATACACGTTAAGCAAGTATAACCATCCAGACGAATCAAATGGTTTGGGGGTGGTGTACTTGCAGAGCTTGACCGTGGAGTTATTTTCCACCACGGGAATATCGGTGTTGGAGACTGACGGAAACCGTCGGGAAATCCATACTGGAAAGAACGAACAGCGGTTCACCATCTGTAGTAACGATTACCAAAACTTGAAATTCGACTTGAAGAACTGCAAGCCGTGCCACTCGTCAAACACCATGGGCAATGGCAAATTGTATGAGTTGGAGATTCCCAAGAAGTACTTTGCCAACTGTGTTTTGCCGGACCATTTGGCGCCTTCTTTCCGGACGTGCAATATATCCCGGCGGTACCACTTGACGGTAACGGCTGGGTTTTCGTGCGAGAAGATTAGCGACTTTAAGAGTAACCGGGAAACGGCCCGTAAAGTAAGATATATAGACTTGCAATGCCCCAACATCAAAGTATTGAGTGGGTTGAATATGACCAGCAGTTTACACTCGAATGCTTCTCGGTCGTCCATTCCTCGATTATCGAGCATGACCTCTACCTCATCGTCGCCACAAGTGCCAGCACCGCCATTGCCAGATAGACGTTCCAGCCTGGGCCGTCTCTCTCCGACAGTCGCAGCCCCGCCGATGCCGGATAGGAAATCTAGTCTGGGGGCGTACTATCCTCCACCCATGCCACAGCCCCTGTCCGGCCAGCAGCAGCAGCACTCAGTGCCGCCACCGATGGTGCAGCAGAATACAGCTAATTCGAACCACTCAGCATCAATGGACAAGGATGTAGGGGGAGATTTGCCCACGTATGACGATGTGTTGCGGGAGTCCAGTTTCCAGGACGATAGCGAGCACCAGCGTGCGCGGAGACGGTACCGCCAGCACGAACAGTACTATCACAATTTAGAGTAGGTGTGTAGGTTGGGAGCTGATAGCAGGGACAAAGAGAACTGATAACACGGACAAAGAGAACTGAAAAGTGCATTGTCCATTAACATCCATAGAATAGTATTCCCAACAGGAACAATCCCACGGGATCTTATGTAGCACTCTCTAAATACCAACCATGTCAATAGATATAAATAAACCATTCTTCTTCCAGTTGTGTTACTCTATATCCATATCCATAACATATTGTCAGCTTTCATTATAGACGCGATATTGTATTAGAAAACCCTCCGACAGACCAACAGTCAAATGCTCTAATAGAAGCATAACCAGTTGATACTTCTATTATAGAGAGGGCTTTCTAATCTAAGTATTAAATATATAAACAATTCCAATCCATATCGACGACACAATTTTGCACCCATTAATATTTTCGTCACTCCCACACGACCCCCCCCCTCCTAGCAACCCTCACCAATGCTTGTCTCTCTCACTATACGACTTTCTCGCACATCTGACCAAATCAGGAACCGAGCAATTACTACCAAAAGCAAAAAGAAAAAAAAAAAGAATAATAAATCCTCGGCCGAAAACAAGCAAACAAGGAAATACAGTCTATTAAACAAGTACAGTCCATTATATTCATACTAATAGTACACAATTAATCCATACAACACGGCATACTTACTGCCCTTACATGGATATACTTCCCCGAAACAAAATCACACCATTATTATGAATAAAATAGACGAAATGAGTATCTAGAAACAAGCAATAGAGCAGTCAACAAATCGACCTCCCCGTCGAAATCCAGGGCCAGAAGACAAACAAAAAAGACACAAAAAGAAAGGAAGAAAATGCACCATAAAATTTTTTTTCGTCCCTCCACTGTAATTCCGGGTGAAAAAAAAAAAAAAAGCCCAACTTGCCAACGGCAATGGTAGGTATCTTTCTTTCTAGTAATTGTACCACTACAACCACTAACCTCGTATAGTAAAGATCTTCGAATAGCAGATATAGTTAGGAGTTACGTTACCTGTCGAGAAGTGAAAAAAAACAAGACACTGCAGTGTATATTTATTGAGAAACTAGTACCATGTCTGACAACTTTTTCATCAAGAATAGAACTGCCATTGTAGCTACTGCGTTGGCTACTGCTTCTGCAGTGGGTGCTTACTATTTGTACACCCAGCAACAAGCCACTAGCACCGCTACCTCGGAGAAAACACAAACCGCCGATTCCAGCGAAACCACGCCTAAGAAAAAGAAGAACAAATCCAAGAAGAAGAAGAAGTCCACCACCCCAGAGGGTACTACCGGAGAAGCCTCGGAAAACTCTGCTGGTAAATCTGATGAGCCTCCAGTGTACCCAGTGACGTCGGAAGGATTTCCTGCCTTAACCGATGACATTATCGCCGAGTTATCTGATGCTGACAAGGAGAACTGGGCCATGAAGTTGAAGGAGGACGGGAACAATGTATTCAAAAAGAAGAACTATACCGACGCCATAGCTTTCTACACTGCCGCTTTGCAATTGAAACAGGACCCTATCTACTATTCTAACCGGTCCGCCTGTTATGCTGCTTTGGATGACCATGAAAACGTCATTAAGGACACCACGGAAGCCATCAAGTTGAAGCCGGACTATACCAAATGTGTATTGAGAAGAGCCACTTCTTACGAGCACATTGAAGACTACGAGAACGCCATGTTTGACTTGACCGCATTAACCATCTACGGTGGGTTCAACAGCAAGTCCGTAGAGGCGGTTTTGGAGCGGGTATTGAGAAAGCACTCGGTGAAGATTGTTGAATCCAAGCCCAAGAAGTTGGCGTTGCCAAGTGCCGCCACTATTGGCTCCTTTTTCAATGCCTTTATGGAAGAAACAACTCCTGAAGGTATTTCCGAGGAATCTGAACACCCAGGTGATAAGTTCTTATACCAAGCGTTACAAAAGATTAAACAAAACACCCAGGATGGCTACGAAGAAGCTGACGCTTTAGTTAACCAAGCGGTTGAGGCGTATACAAACGACAGTACCGGAAAAGAAGGACCTTTTGCCATTGCTTCCGAGTACCTTGCCGCATTCCAATTTTTGAAAAACGATCCTTCTGCTGCTGCCAGTTCGGTTGAAAAGGCCATCTTTTTGAAGCCACGTGCTAGATCGTATATATTCCGGGCGTTGATCAATGCCGACAAGTCTTCGTACGAAGAAGCACTCAAGGATTTCAAGTTGGCTGAGGAAATGGATCCAAACAATGCCGATATTTACTACCATTTGGGTCAATTGTTCTACTTGACCGGAGACTTGAAGCAAGCCGAAATCAACTTCAACAAGTGTAAGGAGTTGTACCCTGAGAATGTGTATGCTTATATTCAGTTGGCTTGTATTACTTATAAGAATGGGTCTGCCGATGCTGCCAATGAGAAGTTCACTGAGGCCAAATTGAAGTTCCCCACCTCTCCTGAAGTTCCCAACTACTATGGAGAAATCTTGGCTGACAAGGGAGATATCCAAGGAGCCGTGAAGCAGTTTGAGATTGCCGCCAGATTGCAGGAGAAGTTGGACCGGTTCTCGGTTGGTGCACTCCCATTGATCAACCAAGCCACGGTCATTTCCCGTGAGTCCATGGAGAGAATCTTTGAAGCCGAAGAGTTGTTGACCAAGGCGTGCCAGTTGGACCCCAGATCGGAATTGGCAAGAATCTCGTTGGCCCAGATCAAGTTGCAGAAAGAGGAGGTTGACGATGCCATTGTTTTATTTGAGGAGTCGTCTGATTTGGCGAGAAGCTTTGAAGAAAAGGTCCAGGCCACCTCCTTTGCCGAGGCCACCAAGATGCAAAAGAGAATCAAGAACGATCCTGTATTGACGGCCAAGATCCAGGAGTTGATGAGACAGTCTGGTTCTATTTAGAGGGAGAGGAGAAGTACCAAAAAAAAAACGAATATGGGAACCGCGCTGTTAATGTGACGTTCTGGCTGTTGTTGTTATTTTCTTTGTATGAGAGGTTGTTATTGTTTTATATTTTCTTTTGTGCAGCGGATATGAAAGAGGGTTAGCGATTAGGGAGAGAGAGAGAGTTGGCGGTTGGTACAGAGGTTTGTGGGACACGCCACGGGGGTGGAAGGGAGGTTTCTACTTCCCGACGCTTTTTCCTTTTGTATATAGAATTAACCTTCCACCCTGGGGATGTTTCTGGTCTGTATAGTGGACCGGCTTTCTTTTTCGTTTGTATTTGCTTGTTTCTTTCCTCTTCTGGAGACTCGTATACATGTATGTAATTATGTATATATCGTTCCACATGTGTAATGTAGGGGTGGTGGTGGATGCGCAGTTGCACGATTTAATTTTTTTCGCAGCCAATACCCGGCCACTTATAGACGGATTATTCTTATCAGCAAAGGGTTCTAGGTTAGAGTGGGTCCTCCCAGGTGAATTCAACTAGCCACGATTGAGTCCACTTCATAACAAGGCTAATCTCCACCTACTTTCAAGGGAACCTAGAGAAAACTCGCCAGTATCGCTTACATTGGTCTCATTCCACCAGTGTCCATTTTAGCCGAGGTAAAAAATGACTGGATTTTCTTGAATTATCCCCAGTCCAAAACTCAGCCGTACCTCTGACAACCAGTACGCTTCATATAACCAATTCTCCCTCCCGTCTCTCTCCCCCAACTCTCACCAGAACAATTGGACAACAGTCACATAGCCACAACCACTACCCAGCAGTATTTTTTTCCATCACTCACAACCGAAGAAAAACGGTTGCACTAACAATGAGTTTTTGTGTACACTGAGAAGCCTAAAAAAAATAATAGAAAAACAAACGCATGTGCAACCTTTGATCTGGAAGTTCCTCTATACTGATTTCTTAGCAGTTATCATTAGGTTAGTATATATCTGAGTGAGCGTCGCCAATCGGTACCTATACATTTGCAAACTGGTACTCAATTGCTCGACAAACATTACCTGTAATAGTCTGCGTCGCTAATTAAAAAAAGAAAAACACGCAATCTTAATAACCATGAAGTCGCTTTTGCGATCATTGGTGGCTTCTCCTAAGCGCACCCACTTTGACCAAGCGCTTAATATAGAGTATGACTTATCCTATATAACTCCTCGGGTGATCGTGTGCTCTGCCCCCGTGCTGGGATACCTTGAAGGGTTTTACCGGCACCCGGTGGAAGATTTGCTTAACTTCCTCCACCACAACCACGGAACCTACTGGCGGCTATTTAATTTCCGCGGAGAAGAACCGGGGTATTCCGACGAGGAGGTACTGCACCAGGTAAGTCATTTCCCGTTCCCCGACCATCAGCCGCCGTCGGTGAACTTGATTATGCACTGTGTCAAGGAGTTGGATGAGTACTTAAACGACGATTCGCGAAACGTAGCGGTATTGCACTGTAAAGCCGGCAAAGGGAGGTCAGGCACGATATGCTGTGCCTATATCATGTTCCTCAAGTATAAAGAGCCGGACCTAGAGTTCCTGTCGGTGTTTACTGTTCAGGATTCGATCGACATGTTCACCAAACAGAGAATGCAAGAGTTTGCCGGCGAGGGTATATCGATAATCTCCCAGCGAAGATACCTCCACTACTGGTACCAGTTTCTCAGTTTCAGCAATCGCGAGAAACAGCACTATATGAAGTATATGAGCAAGTGTATCACCAAGCCGCAAAAGTACCAAATCACCAAGGTGAGGATAACCAACTTCCAGAACTTATCGGACCCATTTCGACTCTACGTGACGTTTCTGACGTATATCTCCACCAGCGAGCAACAACCGGACGATAGGGCTGGGTTGGTGGTCCAGCATGTCCGTAAGCTAACTCCGGGAAATGCGAGTATTGTCCGCAACAGTCCGGCCGAGACCGACTTGGTCCCGGCGACTCCCATACTGTTGGACGCCGATTTACTCGATATAAAGGTTGGCATCAAAAGCTGGTGCTACTGCTGGTTTAATGTGTACTTTGAAACCATCGGCACCGACTTCCCAGGAGAAGACAGTCCAGCCAAGGAGTCGAGTTTCCGGTTTGCTTGGGATGAAGTGGACGGGTTTAAAGGTACCTCCCAGAAGGGCGTGAAGGCGTTTGATGAGATGGAGGTGTTTTGGAAAATAGCGCTTTAGCAGTGCATGGGAAATTTCGTATTGCTGGATATACATTGGCGGGGTTATAGGTATTTGTTACTACATTGGCGGGGGTTATAGGTGCTTGCTACCACATTGACGGGGGTTATAGGTGCTTGCTACCACATTGACGGGGGTTATAGGTGCTTATTACTACACTAACAAGTTTATAGGTATTTTGTTTACTATATAGCATGTATATAGAGAGACCGTATATACACAACGGAGGACAACCACCAACCATAGTAACCAGAGGCTCCCCATTCTCACTCTCCTAATCTCTCCTCTACCCTCCTCTCTGTTCACTATCAACGTCCAACCAGAACTGCTTTAATGCTCCTTGTACCTGCTCCACATGTGCACTTGTTTCGCCCTTCAATTTATGGAAGTTGGCCTTGTTCAACGTGAATGGTCGCGATAATTTGATATCATTATCAAACAAGATAATGTCGTGGTTGTTATGGGTTAGCTTGACCTTATCCTTGCCGTAGAGTTTAACCAATTTGTCGTATAACCTATTAGCTATAGACGAATGGGCTCTTGGCGAGGAGGACTTTTTAGAATGCGAATGCGATAATGCGGTGGGGCTGGTAGCTGTAGCCGAAGTGGTGGTGGTGGCGGCGATGGTGATGGTAGCAGCTCCCGGACTGGCAGTCTTTTGTTGGGAAGATCCCTGGGGTGGCGGAGATGCAGAGCCAAGTGCCGACGACAGGCCAGGATTCGGTTTATACGTGGCAATCTTCTCCTGGAGTAATTTGTCAAGTTGCTTTATATCAATTGATGCCAACACCAAGCTATTAGTGGAGTACTTGGGGATATTGCTGCCTCCTTTCTTATTGGGGAAAGGTGGCAATACCTGGATAGACTTGATAAATGACGTATTTATGATTCTATAAGTGTCTCCCATATACTGCTGCTGTTTCCTGGTTTCATTTGAAGTAGTCCTAACTGACAAGATTTCATTAGATGCCGAAAATGCATAGATATAGCCGATGATTGCCTGGTCCAATAAGGTGATGATTTTCACTTTTAAGTTTATAGCTTGTTCAGATGAGTTGACTGACATGGCGTAGAGGAGGCTTGGATGTTTATTAGAACCGGTGCGATATCCACGAGTTTAAGTATGCAAAGGTATTTTTTGGTTAGTGATAGTGGTTATACAAATGGGGATAATGGTGTTAGGCACGATAATAAATAGGTATGTGCAAATTATTTTTAAAAGTATGATGAATGGGTCTAGGGTGGTATTGGTATCCAGATTGAGTCAACTATTGTAACTTTACTCTATTCAAAGGAAAGTTTTACGGATAGACCTGGAGTACGGGTTGTTGATGGGGTTGGATTTACGTTGTGGTTGAGTGGGTGAAATTTTTTTTTTTTTTTTTTTTTTTTGGTTTTTTTTTTTTTTTTTTTTTCAGTTCCCATTTTCTTCTCTCTCGCCATGCCCGCTTGGAGAAGTAGAATCTTCTCCGAGATGGCCTCGGGTTTAGTGAATAGGTGGTGAGTGCATACTTTAGTATAACCAGTACAGTTGGGAGAGATGATTTTCCAGATACTGCATAACGTGATGTCCAAAGAAGAATATTTCTAGTTATACGAACGTTGGCGTAGGTATAGTAAAAGAGGGGATGATAAGCATATACGCAAAAGCTTGGGTGACAGGGACATCTCTAATCACCCCACTAGAACTGGTATGAACTAGTGCTGGTCTGTAATGGAGCACTCCAATGTTCTCGGAGGTTTACACAGTTGCTCATTTTTCAACTTTTTCACAGTGTTATCCACTGTTTCAACTTTTCACTCTTCTCGTACTTGACTGACCTGGCACATAGTTTCTGTCCAAACAAAATAAATACGAGAAAATGACCACAATTAACTCAATATTTATCACACTCGTAAAGTATATCTAGAAGAAGAGAGGGGAATGTCCAGATCTCCAGTTTATCATCTGGTTATTTTGAACGGGATATTATATATTTCTATACCATCCACACTCCACCCATCCATTGTTAGGAACAGATCCATAATGGTGATATTTTTTTTACTTAGTTCATCTCAACATACCCCAAATAGTGGCTTATTGTGCTCAGGGATAAGCCATCTATATCCAGCCAAGGTAGCCTAATTCTCACAAGCCACGTCACCTATCCAACACAATAGAGCTAAAGCCACACACACCGTTAATCCCTGGACAAGAATGATATAATTTAAAAAGCCATAATTCCAAGAATCGATGACAAACCAGTTAGAAACGAGGGTAGACACAACCTTCCATCGTAATTGGGATATAAAAAATACCGACCCTTGGCATGTCCTGCGGGGGTCACGATTACCCTTAATATTCATCTCCATTGTGAACATAGTTGACCTTTGCCGCCATTTCTCTTACGAGATATTATTACCAACCCATTTACGAACAAATACTCCACATAGTGAGGTGGTTTCTCCAACTTCATTTGTGGACCCCTCACATTGCCCTTCCCCCAATAATAACCCCTCAAACACCCATGGGTCTAGCCAACCTCTCCCACGTTTGGATTTTATCATTACGGGAATGAACGAGAGTTCCAAGTTATTTTTCATCTGGGTCATAGCTGCAAATTATCAACAAACACCTCTCCTGGCGTATAAAGGTCGCAGTATCACCCCCGTTTGTCTGGATTAAACCTAGCATATGACCCAGGGAAGAACTACAATTACTCGGCCATGTACTTAATCCAGCTACTTTTGGGTCTCTGTTTATCCAGTCTTGCCTTTAGTGACGATATAAATGATCCGACAATTGTCTACGGTACCAGCAGTGTCACCTATCAAACCGTCAATATCAACACAGATTACCTTTCGTTGGTCAATCAAAACACGGTATTATTCAACCGAATGTATATCCTCCCGGGGACACAATTCTTCTACACTCATTGCGGAAACGAAGACCCAGTTACATTTACATTTTATAATTTTGTTAACAACGAGGGTTTATTCAAGTTTGTCACAACCCAGCATACTGGGCTAGTGAACGCTATATTTTACAACATTTTCAATTCTAAAAATGTTGCGTTCTACACCAGTGGACCTGCCTCTATTACTGTCCTGGCTGGGATTATCAACCGCGGAACAATGGTTTTTAGCTCTGACAGTTCCATTTATAGAGGAGTGGCTATTCTAATTCCAACGTTGGCGGTAACGGCCTTATTTGCGCTGACGCATACGAAATAAGACTTAACAGAGACAACGCTGATATTGGAGGAGGGAATATCTGTCTTTTTTTCAACTCCATCTTGCTGATAGATTCCGCACTTGAGAATCCTTTTGGCTCCAATGTCGCTTTGGCTGGGCCCAATTCTGGTGTTATTGTTAAAGTGGAAACGTCGCTAAGCAACCCCATCCGCATATGTGGGTTCTATGGATCTAAATTCATTAGGGTCTATGCACCGCCTTCCACGCCAGCAAATCTCCATTACTCAGGAGACATCCTTCAAATCACTAGTGCTGCTCGGACTTATACTTTCAGTATCGGATTGGGGTACGGAAGTTTCCAAACTTCACAAGAGGGCGATTACTTTGTTGTTCGGTACCTTACTTCACCTAGTCTGTCCAATAGTTTCTGTCAATGCAATTGTGATGTAACCTATCCCGATCTTCCGCTTCCACCAAATCTTGGATGTTCGGAATTTCCACAGACAGAGAGTTCCAGTACCGAAGAGAGTTCTAGTATAGAAGAAGATTCTTCAAGTTCAGAAGAGAGTTCCAGTACGGAAGACAGTTCTAGCACAGGAGAGAGTTCTACTACAGAAGAGAGTTCTAGTACAGAAGAGAGTTCTAGTATAGAAGAAGATTCTTCAAGTTCAGAAGAGAGTTCCAGTACGGAAGA
>JAJLZI010000083.1:0-47950 GCA_030572135.1 Intestinozyma alai
ATACTCTAGAAAACCTTTTAGACTAGTTCTGAATGGCTTATGCCTATCTCAGATAAGTACCAATTCTGCCCGATCCACTATAGTGTCGGATCATAGACACAAAAGAGATTTTACTCCCACCACCGAGTCCTTTGAGGGTTGAATAACGAAGATTCACCAGAGCAGGAACTTGTCGTGTCCCTGGCACAAATAAAAGATTTTATATTACTACACGACATGCACTCTACAAGGCAATCAGGTACACCTGCCACACGTTGATACTTGTCTATTTTCGCTTCTTTTACCAAGGCAAACATTGGTGTAAGATACGCAGATAATCTTCAAAGACAATACGAAAATGACAATGTTGCAATTGGTATCTGTCACACGCACAATATGTTAAGTACGTATTATTGTAAATACTCTCAGCAATACGGAATTAGCAGTTTTGATGCAGTACTTCTGACGATACTGACTAAGACGGACAACGGCAACTCCCGTCCCCACTCACTGAGATACATGCTGAACCCTTGCAACGAAATTGTTGTTTGTCCTACATTTGCAATCTATCTACGTTTGCGACTGTATCTAAACCTGGTAACCGAGGACACTCGCTCTGTGCTTGCGTTGATCCCACTCGAATATTCTATGCGGGTATACCCTTTTAACTAACACGACTTACCCAGTTACGCCTGTTGTTGCACAATCAAAAGAGAAGCCTGTCTTACTAGCCGAAGAAAATGACGGCTCATCACCAGTTGCATTGTTATCCGGATGTACTGAAATCCGCAGATTCCCCTAAAAGAATTCACTCGCTACAATCACATGCATATACGCGCATTGTTGCGTTAAATGATCCGGATTACCCGAAAGACGTACTATATCCTCTGCTGCAGCGATTCTATGGTTAGAAATCGTAGCTAGTGCAAAAGACGGGAGAACTTTCCACATTGCTTTCCTCCCTCAAATGCAATCATTCGTCGCTGGTTCTTTGTGATCGAGCAAGCTAGGTTCTCCCTGTAGTTACGAATCCAAGACTGTGTGTACATTTGCTTTATGGGGCATGCACTCTTTGGACTATTGCTGACGGATCCCTTGATAAATCAACATGAAGATAGTGACCAGGGCTATTTTGCGATTGTTGAAAAACTTTCAAAAGCTTAACACGGGAACCCATTCCCTTATGTTGAATATTGTCGCCTCATGAAATAAACAAGGGCAATAGACGGATTTCCGGCGAGTGACGAGAAACTCATTATGAGCTCCGCATAAAGCTAATCCCGAGGATATTGGTTCCGATAGAACAGAACAACACGCCCGCCCGGGAACCTCAGTACCAGTTCTACCTGATATCTCTACATGTCGACATACACCTATAGCTGGGCAAAGTTGTGCACAATGGGATCAACCACAAACTCTCCCCAACGTCGCATTGCTAAACACCCAAAGTGCTGTGCTAGATCTCCAATTTACGTACGGTGTTGCGGATTGGTTTATTGTGCAGAGTTTACGTGATTATGAGTACTGAAATCGCCCAACCAGAACAGATCACCCCATTTACTCATAACCTGTCCAAATCATTCGACACGGGGACGTACTAGATCCCATGTACGAGTTCGACCAACTAACCAATATTAAAAAGCAGATCATAACCTCTGCATGTTTGTCATCGGGTGACATTTTTCAAAAATAGGACAGAATACTTCTATGCATGTCCATTTCCAAGAAATAAGCCTAATTCATCCAGAACCCAGAGCCTCTAACACCCGGAAGTATTGGGGTCAGTATACCACTCAACCTCTCCGAACCATGCCCAAGTAGCTCCGCTCTAATAAAAACAAGGGGGCGTGTAATTCACACATGCACCAATCACCGCATTGTCTTTGAGCGACCTTGTAGTTGTGAATCAAGATATAAATTGGTCTATCAACTCACAAACTTGCGAAATATCAATCATTGTACACATCTAAATCATGTACTTATCATTTCTAGTATTGGCTCTTTCAGCTCAGATCACCTATTCAAAGGAGGTTTCTGGGGTGTTCACATCTTTCGACGAGTTGAAGTGGTTGGATGGTGCTGGATACAAAGTTGCAGAACCACGAAATCCAAGTTGGTTCGCCACGTTGTCGTGGTTTATAAATGGATCTTCGGTTCACCCGGGCGACACATTCACCTTGCACATGCCATGTGTATTCAAGTTCACCACGACGGAACCGTTGGTGGACTTGCAAGTGGGAAATACCAGCTATGCTACTTGCAAATTCCGCTCCGGGGAAATCGTGGTTTCGTATTCCGACCTAGCATGTACAGTTTTGGACACCGTCACGGAGAGTACCCGGGTAGACGGACGGGTGTATTTCTCGTTTACGTTCAACGCTGGTACGGGCTCTTCTGACACTGACATCACCTGTGCCAAGGCATACACGGAAGGACAGAATATAGTGACATTTAACGATGGCGACAATGTGCTTTCCACTGTAGTTACTTTCCAGAGCCAACACGACTCTATGGAGAAGTTATACACTATCAGTAGGTTGGTCCCCTCGTTATTCAAGCTGCAGCAGCTTGTTGTTGCTGGTTACTGCCCATCGGGAATCACTTCTGGACAAATTGGCCTCAAACTAACGACTGCCAATGTGAAGCTTGACTGTGGATCCATCCATGCCAGAATGTCTGATCACTTCAATGTGTGGAACTTTCCTACCAAGAACGAAGAATTGGACGCCACCATCACCTGCTCTGGTAGGGAAATACTTGTCGACTACAAGAATGTTCCCGCCCTGTACACCCCTTATTTGGATGTTCTTCATCGCGTCATAACCGACGGAGAGGTGGGAGTTCACTACATAAACACGGGCGTCTGCGACGGCAAGCAATTTGACTACAGCGAAACCAAGTACTGGGGCAGCTACAACCCAGGCGATCAAGGAAGCAATGGCCATGCCATTGTCGTCCATACAGACACATACCACGGGCTAACCACTCGCGTGACGACACTCCCGTTCAACTCTGACGTGGATCTCACCAAGTCAATCGTGGTCCAGGTGCCTATTCCCACCGTCACCACCACCGACAGCTATGTCGGTTTATCGGCGCCATACAGTACACACGCGGCTCGTATCGAGAAAGCAGCCACCGTTGTGGTGTCTAACCCCTATCGAATTACCTCCACGGTGCATTTATGCAATGACAAGGGCAGCAGCACCAGAACTGTGACAATACACCACAAAGACACCCCCACCGATATTGTTCAAATCATCGTTCCCTGTTCTTCTACTGGCGAAGGGCCAGGATCGGCTACAAGCCATCCTATCAATGTCCCCATGACTAAGGCCGGCCGTGACTTGTGGTCCTCGGCTGAGGTTGAAAACTCAACCCCCACAGTGAAATCGAACAATAAGAATCTAGCTATCGCTACAAGCATCTCGGTAGAACCGCAGAAATCGCGACAAACCACGAAAGCAAGCGTGTCCCTCGATATTACTAGCATGGCCAGCCCCGTAGTTTCACTGAATATCCTGAACGTCAAAGAACTGGATACGTGTGCATCGACTGATGGACCGACGTTACATAGCCATGCTGGCGGTGAAACAACACGTCTTCGGGAGAGAGATTTGGAGGACACTGACGGTAAAGCAAACGCCCATTCAGCCAAACCTGTTGCTGAAGGTGACGACAGTCCTTCAGAACCCACCCCGGCATCACCCGATGGTGGTACTCAAGTAGAATCCCCTCCAAGTTCTCAGAAGGCATCCTCGGACTCGCCAACCGCTACTGTTTTCTATGAAACTATTGAAGTGACAGTCACAGTCATTGAAGAAGCCCTGAGCGCTCCTAACGAGTTGACACCTGCAAAGCCACCACCTCCAGACTCTCCTAAACCCAGTGGAGCCGGCTCCAAGAGCAATAAAACTGATAGTTCTTCCCCGTCAATCATGAAACCAACAATCACTTCTACTGGTTTGGCCACTGCCAAGTCACTTACATCTGCTCTCCAATCCGAGCCCGCCAACAATTCGTTTGCGCCGGCTCCCTCCATTCATACTATTTTTGTTTCCGAACGTGTTTCCGAGGTCACCGTTCACGCACAACAAACCGGCTACGGTGATCCGCATGAAAGCAAGTTACTTCCAGGCGGTAACAGCAAAGATGCAAATGGAAACCGCAGCACTGATGGGTCTCCCAAAGGTTCAACCAACTCTGAGGGGGCCGATAGTAAAGTTGCAAACGGTTCCAAGGATGTAACCATCATCCATACATCTACAGTCACTGTACAAGCAGTGGCTACTCCCACCAATTTGTCAAATGGAAACCCAAATGCAGGTGATTCTCCCAACGCCAACGACTCCAATGTCAACCAAAATGAGGCCACCGTTCTCATTATTGAAACGGTTATAGTCATTGAGCAACCAGCAGATAGTCAGCCGCAAGCAATTGGTGGCGGTGATCCCAGTACTGGCAGCGGTAACGACGATGGCTCCGATGCTTTTGCACCACATCAAGTTACTGAGATTGTTGGTAGTGCCGCTGCGTCAGTTTACAGAACCCCACTCTGGAACATTGGTAGGCTTGTTGTATTTGTAATTTTATTCTTGTTCTAACCGTGCCACGATTCAGAAAGATGTGTTTATTTAAATATCAATATACACTTAATTGGTCCGCTATGGGGTGTTCAGGATAGGTGGATTCTTTATCCTCTGATGAATGTTCAATTCGTGCTTCTCCAAGAACTTCTGTGGACGGGACACCAGGATAGGTGTAAACTATTCCTGATGAACATTTGACTAGACGTGGAAAGTACAGCCCTGCCACTATACTCCCTTATTCATCCTCCTGGCGATGATTAAGTATCCATATTAAACATGTAGAGTTCGCCGTGTGGTTGTATCCCCGTAAGTCCCCGTTTGGCGTTCTCAGCTGCCACCAGTTATGTGCAAAGACATCGATGTTGATGTGTCAAGTCATACTCAAAAACACTAGTGCTTGACTATTTAGTAAGAACTTCCTTCAAACGTCCCATGCTGACTCTCCCACATCCTGATCCTCTCCTACTCGTTTATTCCTATTTGAAACTTTGCTCAACACTCGCCAGTAACCACATACACCTGACTAGTTGTTTTCCCCCTGCCGTCCCAATCACCATACACACTCTCATCAGGCGGCTTCCATACTGTCACCGTGAAAATGTGTACCCCGACTGAACATACCCCTTGAAGAGCTCCCTGACCGATTTGGCCCGGTCCGAAACCCCCATCAACACGATCAACGCCCACTCGGCCAAACGTGTACGCGCGCCGTCCAATGTGAGCGCTGGGCTCGGGCCATCTCTTCTAAATAGGTGGTGCAATGTACCTCGAATGAAATCAAGATACATTTTCGACACTCCCGGGTAAGCAAAATTGCTCACCCTTTTGGCCCTTTGGCAGCCATCCACGAGGGGTGCGCCGCTAAAGAGCTTCTCTATCCACGTCCATGCCGCTGGCGCCCCCACCATGCCCTGGGAAATGTGTCCGCTGGTCATATCCTCGGAAAACTCTAGCGACCCAATGCCCCACGCACACCACTGTTCATACACCTTGTACACGTCGTCAATGGGCACGAGGTGATCGTGGGTGGCGTGGTAGAGAAACACCGGTACCGTGGGGAGAAACGTTCTACTGAGGAGGGCTAGTGAGTTGTTCCTAACAACTTCCGCGACAACTGGGTCGGCTAACAACTTGTAACCCTGGGGGAACATGGGTTTCCGACCCACAAGAAACTTCGACATGGAAAACCGGTAAGCGGTGCCTAGCAAACAGTACTTGCCACCATCGCTCAAGTCTTGAAGACGGTCAGGAGAGGTATTTTCCCGGAGAGTCCTCTTGAACTCGGGGTACTCGTTGGCAAGACCCACCAATGCATTTATCACAAGCCCGGCAAACACGGTACCGTCAATAGTTTCGGCAACTGCGGTGACATTGGGCGGTAGTCCGCCTATAGCCAGCCCGATGATGTTGCCGGCCAACTCTGGCGCATACGTGTGCTGAAGCGCTATGGCCCACGCTACCGCAGTGGCCCCGCCAGAATATCCCCAGATTGCCACTTGGGCACTCACGCTTATGTGGGTGAATATTCCCGAGTGCACAGCTGCTCGTATGGAATCAAGAATTGCCTGGCCCGACCGCACATTTGCCAGGAACGCCGAATTGAGTCCCTCGTAGTCGGGACAAACTACATAGTATCCATTGTGGAGCGCGACAAACATAAGCGTCATATCAAGTTTGGTGCCAAAGGTGGCTATTGATGACCCCGGGAGAATCCCGTACGAAGGAGAGCAGTTGATACTGGCTGAGTCCTCAAATGTTGCGTAGGCAATCACGCGTGACGAGTTGGCCATCTCGGGCTCAATAATGGATGCTACAAATGCCGTGGGCTCCCCGAACGAATCGGTTGACCTTATAAGAAGCTGCCAGATATTGGCAACACGCACGGTGGTGAGGAATGAGCTAAGCACATTCGGAGCCTGTCTCACCTTCAAAATATCCCCCGGTTTGGAGTTGTTTAGTCCCTCTGGGAGACTATAGAAATCGTCCACCGCCGGTAGCGGTGGACTGCCAAAGACAAGCTTAATAAATATAATTAAATAAGTAAAACCAATCAACACCATCATCCTGGGTGTATAATCTGTGAATCCTACCCGTGCCTTTTTCTGGTTAAAAGATGGGAAGGGTCCTGGTATATCGGTGTGCCCTGGGAAACGAACCGCTTAAATAGATATCCTTCTCTGAGCTCCTAACCTAGAACGTCTTAAACGAAAATCCTGCACCAGCTCATATGATTCTCGCCAGTATATCGCCATATACACCAAACCAAATGTGTTCCAGTACACCAGACCCAAGCAGACGCTGTGTCAGCCAAGAATTAAAATCACATCACCTAGAAACATCTCCATATGCAATTTGTAAAAATAATCGCCCAACCCACCTCTAAGCATAGGAATCAACCTCACCACATATGGGTCGATATCCCATTTGAGTTAACCTCCCACGGAATAGGAGCTTATTTATTTCTAGTTTAGGTATATATCAACCTAGTTTTCCTGGCCCAACCTGAACTGGCATGTAAGTTTCCTTTTTATGGATATTTTGCTTTTTTCTGGGGGAAATATGACTGCAAAAAAATGTGCATATGAATATCCCCAGCATGTCAAGGTTACTGGTTCGTTTGGGATGCCCAGTGGAAGTGCCCCACAGGCTGCAAAAGTTACCATCTAAAAACTACACTCCCATCCGGGTGCTTTAGCCACGATTGCCGGATATAACTATTTCTCCTATACATCTACGGTACAATGTCATTGACTGCCGCCTGGAACTCCTGGAGGGCCTTCAATGCCTCTCCTGACGCTATGGATTCCTTGGCCAACTCTACGCCATGGACCCAGTCACGGGCGATACCCGCCACATACGCGACAGCAGCACTGTTCATCAATATATAATCCACCAACGGATGATTATCAGCATCTTTAACTACATACTCGGCCAGATCTTGGCTCAAAATGCGCAACAACACATCGGCATTCTCCTGCGGCGTCCCAGAAAGCACAGTGCTCAATTCGTGCTCGGGTAACCCAAAATCTGCCGGTGAGATTCTCCCCCGCGTAATCTGCCCATCTCCTTCAATCATCCAGTACTTGGTGTACCCTATTGGGGAAATCTCGTCCAACACAACCTCGCCAAACACCACCATAGTTCGTTTGTGTACTCGGCTTTTGGACGCCAATATAGACGCCGCCTCGGCATATGATTCTCCCAACTTCTCACTGTAAACCCCCAAAACTCTTGCCCTAATCGGAATCGGATTTATAAGCGGACCTAAGATGTTGAAGATGGTGGGTATGCCGATCTGCGACCTCACGTGGGACACAATCCCCATCCCCGGGTGGAAGGAGGGAGCAAAAAGAAAACAGAATTTCGACTTGCTCACAATCTCGGGAGTGGTGGTTTCGTTAATATTGGCCAAGTCCACCCCCAAGCACCGCAACAAGTCTCCAGACCCCGAGGTGGACGTGGACGCCTTGCCGCCATGTTTGCACACCGGCAAGCCCATACCAGCAGCAACTATCGCCGAAGACGTAGACACGTTAAAGGTGTTTTGGCCGTCACCACCAGTACCAACAATATCTATATATCCGTCACGGTCAACTTCTTCCGGTGGGATCGTCTTGGCAAACTCTAGCACCGTGGTTACCGCTGCAGCGATAAAGTCGGCTTCCTGGTCCAACCCTCTCAACCGCAATATGCTCAAGAATGCCGCCGTTTGGATTTCCGAAGGAATGCCGTTGAAAATGCACCTTAGCACACTGGCCAAATCCTTGGGAGTCAACTCGGGAGGTTCCTGCATCAACGATTTAATATACGGTGTCAACGCATTCTTGTTGGGCGCCGATACTGGCTGGTCACATACTGTAGGTGCTACCACCGTAGCAGGAGCCGTTGTCATAGCAAATCAGAAGTTGTACAGAGAATTAAAAATAAAAAAACAGGGATGCGTGCCAACGGGGTACTAGTTGCTAGTTCCAGATTAAACGTCAAACTATCAGCTTTATTACTCCGTGGGTTATACTCGTGGTAGAACTGGCTCGTATAGTCTCTATCTATATCATTTATGAGTCAATAAATATTTTCCAGTGAAAAAAAAAAGAAGAAAAGAAATTCTCGTGATTTGATGCAGGTGTCGCATTAGCGAAATGTCGCACTGCAATGTTACATTGCAAATACATTGATGGTCTATTCCAACAGAGGAACCGTACTACACATCTTTATCTCCTTGGATATGTCTGGACAGAATGTTATCCGGTTCATTATATCATGTAGTTATACAAAAGAATTGTATATACAAAAAAAAAACACTCTAAATAACCTCAACCTCTATGCTCATCTCTTTATCAGCATCAATGTACGAATCACATATACACCAAACGGTGAGGTTGCACTTCCCCTTGGTGGGTATAACAAAATCAAGCGTAAAGCTCTGGCTTTCTTGGGCCGCGCTCACCTTCTTAACCGCATACAATTGTCGGGTCTCGGTATCGCCAATAACCAACCACCACCCTTCTTGCTTGTGGCCGGGATAGTACTGCGAAACCACCTCCAACAGCTCCATCTCTTCGTCTCTATCGATTCGAACCGTGATCTCCTTCAGCCCGTTAGCAACTACAGAACCAGACATCTCGTAACTGATTTCAATGTTGGGGAACTGGTTGACAAAATTGGCCACGGCGTTGACTTCGTCTCCGGGCATCAGCAGCAAGAGATCCTCCCGTTCGTCATCTTCGAGCGACATAATATCGTACACCGTCTCAACGTGGTACTTGGAACACTTGCCAATAACGGCCCTGTCAAAATACGGCACCTGCCGCAAGGTTGCATTCTCCTTGCCGCCACTCCAAACCGCCTGCACCACCATCTGCGAAAGGTCCATCGCCAAAAGAGCACTCAAGTACCCCTTGCTCGACATCGTGTCAATGCACCCATGGAGGAGCTCCAATAGTCTTACCACACACGTCTGCTGGTCACGCTTCAACTCAAATGCCAACTCCACCCGTGATATATACGCCTGAACCAAGATGAATGTCTTACAGAACGGCGACTCAAAATCAACCTCGCCGGCATACTTGAATGGCACCCTCTGGTAGAGCCGTGAAAGCACATGTGCCTCTCCCTCACGCACAGGCACGGTCTCAAACTCGTAGCTATGGCAGAGACACTGCAAGATATCCCTCAACTTGCTCTTCCCAGTGAGGGAGTCAAAGAGCTTAATGGTGTCGAACGAAATGCCATAGTATGCGGAAATCATCGTCTTGTTCAACGGCACAATCGCATCCTCGTCCTCCTCGGTAATAAACTCCGCCAGAACCAAATCCTCAAGCGTATTGTCGGTCATGTCCGACATAAACTCCGACACACCCAAACTGGTGGTGTCATGCATCCCATAGAAACTAGGATTCCTCATCAACCGTCGATAAAAGTAGGTGAATGTAAGCATATCAACACAGTCCTGTCTGCCCCGGATGATCTGGTTGGAGATATTACCAATAAACAACTCATGGGCTGAACCTGCCAACAAACTCTCCACCGCCAACCCCTCATTCAACACCGAACTGTAAAAGTCCACCCACCCACTGTCAGTGTAGATTTGTACTTTACCGTTGGCAGTCTGGCAGCATCCAATCATCTCGAATATAGTGTTGACAGGGTAGTTGCTATAACGGTGCTCATACCCGTCATATGCATGGGTACCCAAAATCAACACATTGTCGGCTGGTGGTGCGTACTCACACGTACCTCCAGTGGCGATAAGAACACTAATACAATTGGTTTCAAATAGCTTCTCCACAATCAAGCGATCAATGGACAGAGTGGCCTCGTGGAGTAGGGCCACCCCCACCTTCAACAACTCGTGCAATGCCACATCCTCAACCTTGTCAATATACTTGCCGAGCTTTAAAAGGTCAACCTGTCGCCAATCTTGGGACGAGTTGCTGAGGTGTGCATACACCTGGTGGGCAAACTCAACGCTACCCACCCGGGAAGCCGTAAATACAATTGTCTTGCGTAAGCCACTATTCAATCTCGTCAAATCCTTCATCACCTTGGCCACCAGGATAGCGTTGCGGTCTTCGGCACTAATTCTAATCTCGCCAATGGTGTTTAATCGTGCCAGTGGAGGGAAGTTGAAGATGTGGCTCTTAGCCACGCCGATCCACTCAGCCAAGTCACGGCAATTGGCCACGGGACTGGATAGCCCCACTATGCGCAACCTATCTTCGCCCCATTGGGAAGTGATCATCCGGGTTCGCGATACAAGCATCTCATACTCTACATGGGAGCCAACTAGATGGAGGTTATCGAAAACCATAAGCGAAATCGACCTGAACGACTTTCGTGTCTTCCACCGTCGGCTCAACCGGTGGAACTGGTCTGGCGTGGCCAAAATAACATCGCTATCTCCAACAGCAGCAAGGTTGGCACGGCCATCGCTAGTCAACAAATTCACCTGTATGGACAAATTACTGAACAATTTGGACCATCGCTTCAACAACTGGTTAAGCACTTCCTCATTCGGATTAATAACCACGGTTTTCCCACGGCGGTGGTGGCGCCACTGGTTCAAAATGGCCAATTCTGCCAACACCGTCTTGCCATCTCCCTTCGATGCCCCAACAAATACATTCTCATTGGTATTGTAAAGCGAGTCAAATGCAGCAGACTGAACGGGGTTGAACATATCGAAGTCAAACAATTCGGCATACCCACTCTCCAGCAAAATCTCTGTCGACACCAACTCCACATCGCCGGAATCAAGGTAGTAATGCGACGGTTTTGGAACCTTGACGTCGGTCAACATTACAGGACACTTCCAGGTACAATGGACCCATTTATTACTAACAAAGGAAACCAAATAGTTCGGTGCCAACGGAAGTCCCCAGGAAATGAAAAACTCAACCACATGGACCTTTCCTATATTGGTCCGCTTAACAATAAATGGTTCCTGGTGTAGTAGGTGTTGGCCATTACAATCCTCAAGGAAGATGATAAACGTCTCCTGGTTCCCATGTACTGCCGGTAACCAATTCCACTGTGGGGTGGCTTCGATCTGCACCCGGAGAAACCTATCATTGATTGGCTGGATACCTGCTTGAATTGCCACTCGTGGGAACGAGTCCACCAATTCTTTAGTGACTTTGGCATTTCCTTTCAAGTTTATCGCTTCCGCCAACTCTTCGGCATTCAAATGGAAATACCGTGTCCATGGTAGAGGCGACACCTCGGTGGCCTTCACCACTGCTGGCGGTACAAGCGAGCCAAACTGCCGCAATGGCGAATTGCTCAACCAGAGCCGGTGCTCCACCATTTTGCATATATTTAACACGGTTTTCGCCAACGACGACCATTTCCGGAGAACCGATATCTCATATAAAGCACGGAGGAGCCGCGACGCCGACTGGGTGATGTAAATCATATCGGCAATCAACGCATATCCTTCCAACTGGAGCCGGGAAATATACGCCTGCAAAAGAATAATTGTCTTTGATACCGGCTCATACGGAGCCTCTTTAATAGGAATAGGACACTTCTCCATAAGCTTGGACACCTCCATACGTTCCTCCTGCCGCACGGGGATATACTTGAACTCACCGGAGTGGGCAAATACCCGTAACACGTCGGTTTCGGTGTGCCAATGCTTCAACATTTTCCCATAGAGATTAATCGTCTCATAGCCGATATAGTAGTAGGAGGCTATCTTTCCCAATTCAGTGGACTTTACCATCCCAGTAGAAGAGTCATACTGAACCAATTTACTATCGTGGAGGATACAAAGTGCCGTGTGCATCAAATCGGTTCTTCGATCAATCAATGTAGGGTCACTCTTTAAGTCGTAGTCCACCTCCACGCCATACAATGCTGGAGAGTGTAACATGCGCACGAAAAAGTACGTATAACTGAGCCATTGTACCCCTTCGTCGAGGGTGGTGATGGATCCTGCTACAATCTCGGCATTGACGCTATCCACTAGTTTATGAATCAACTGAGACTCAATAGGTAACTGCTGGTTAAGCACAGCAAGATAGTACTGGACGTCGTCTTGCGATGTGATAATAACCCCTTCCCCATTCTTGTCGTACCGTGGTCTACCAGCTCGTCCCAACATCTGAAGAATATCCTGTGGAGAAAGCTGTACCCAGGTTCCCAATTCTGGTGAGTACGTCTCGGTACCCTTTATAATCACAGTGTGTGCAGGAAGATTGACCCCCCACGCCAAAGTGGCAGTGGACACCAACACTCTGACGTGGCCCTGGGCAAATAAATCCTCCACCACACTTCTCTCGCTCCTCTTCAACCCGGCATGGTGGATCCCAAATCCGTGCTGGAGCACCTCCTTGAGGTTTCTGTTTGACATATTGTCGCTTTCCTGGCGTAAGATTTCCCGTACACCCTCATCACGGCACATTTGCACCTCATCCTGCTGGGCCAACTTTTCCACCAAGTACTTGGCAGTACGGAACGTCTCCTTTCGTGAATGTACAAATATAATCAACTGGTGTCCTCTCAGGACACTATCCAACATGGTATCGTAACACGCTTCATTCATGGCCGCAAGCTTCTTGATCGGTTTCTTCTCCTTTATGCCCATGAACTGCTGCTGCAACGGACACGGACGGTAACTGGAGTCAAAGTAGAATACACTCTCGGGTTTGTCCACACGAATAAACTTGGCCACATCATCGAAGTTCGGTAAGGTGGCCGATAACCCCACCAACCGAATCGACTCTCCCGTGGCTTTTGTGCGTCGTATAGTCCTACTGACAATCCCTTCTAGTGCCGGGCCTCGTTCGTCGTGCAACAAATGGATTTCATCGATAATGATTAACCGCGTCAACTTGACATACTCCGGGTCCTTTCTCGTCACTATATCCCATTTCTCCGGCGTGGTTACTATGAGGTGGGTCTCCTGGATTTGCTGCTTCGAGAGCGTCAGGTCTCCTGTCAACTCGTTCACCACCACGCCATAGTTCGGCGTTAGTCGTCTTTGGAACTCACGAGTCTGTTCTTGGACAAGGGCCTTCAACGGAGCGATATAGACAATTTTCAACTTCTTAAGATTGATATGGCCCAGATTATGGTCCCGGAAGTTGGACAATGTGCGCAATATGGCAAGCATGGCCACGTTGGTCTTACCGGCCCCGGTTGGCGCGCAAATCAAGAGATTATTATCGGTTTCAAATGCTTGTGGGTAGATTTTCGACTGGATCCGATTGAACGACGTGGTTTCATTACTAGGGAACGTAGCCCGGGCCCACTCCGGGAGGGTCGACACCGACAAGAACTCGTCAGCGTCAGTGACTGGTTTCTCCTTGGCAGGGATGGTGATTGTATCGTAGGATTTCTTGTTCACCTGGAATGACCCTTTCGGTAGGGTTATCTTGGTCGACGAGAGCTTGGCAGAAAAGGATATCTTATCGAGGCTGATCTTTTGTGGTGATCTGGTGGTGGCTTTTGTGCGCTTGGTGGGTTTATTATTGGTGTTGTCGGAACTACCAGACCGTTTCCTAGAACCACGAAATTCGTTAGCCATAGTATGCAATTGGAGCCGCTCCATCTCGGAAAATATTAGTTCCTTGTCGTCCAGCTCTGCCTGGGCTAGACGGTCACTGAATACGATTCTCCATCGGTTTTCGATACACTTCACCACCAAGTCTGGAAGCGCATCATCAAAGAGTTTGTTCAACTCGTTTTCAAGGTCTCTTGGGGTAAAGCTGGTGTTGGCCATAATGACAGTGGCGTTGGCGTAAACTTCGTCGCTATTGTCAGAAATGAGTTTGGTGATGTCGTTTCTAAGCAGGTTGCAATCGTATACCATGTCCTGGTGATGATTGTTAGGGTTACTTGTTTGTTCATCCTTCTGTTCATCCTTCTGTTCATCCTTCTGTTCATCCTTCTGTTCATCCTTCTGTTCATACTTCTGCTCATCCTTCTGTTCATCCTTCTGTTCATCCTTCTGTTCATCCTTCTGTTCATCCTCATCCAGTAAATCCTGCACAAGTTCCACCTCTTCTTGTGCATGCCCATTATCTTGGTTCTCGTCATCGGACTCAAAGTCCACAGCCACATACTCAATCCCGGCTCCAATCTCCTCCTGTTCGTTCTCAGGGTTCAATTTCCCGGCTAGTATAATCAAATCGTGCAAATCCTCATCTTCCACCTTTGTCGTCAACAAATCCTCCAATACTGTGCGCTTCTCGTCCACCTTCAAGTCAGTCTGGTTCAACGTGGCAATCGCCAACTCAGCAGCCGATCGTATCACCTCCGGGCTCGAGTCGGGGAGATACGCGCGTACCTTGGTGAGAAGAACACCAAACAACTGTTCTTGTGAGTATGCTGCCGGTGGTGGAACACTTGGTGGAGTACTTGTGGTGGGCTTGGTTCCCTCCAGGCGAGCATGTGTGCCCATCTCATGAATGCCAATATGTCCTGCTATAGATGTGGCTGCTGGCTCTTTATCCTCGGAGAACTGGGACCTTGGTCTGCTATACTGCGATTTCTCGGTTCCAGGCATCGTAACCGGTAATTAACGAATCTGGTAAGATGATGGAGTTGCCTACGATGGAGATGCCCTGTTTATGTCCCCCGCGCCGCCATTAGTGCATGTCGCACTCCTCTCGAAGAAAAAAAAAAAACACACAGTGCGACATTGTGTACTACTAGTTTCCGAAAGTGCGACATTGCTCATCGCTGGTAAAAAGATGCACTATATATAACCCATCACGTCTGTGTAATGGGGGAATCATCACCCTACATGGTTGTCTTACGTGAATTAACCCACTTTACACTCCTATATACGGCTATATCTACTTTAGTAAACCTTGTTCAAAAAGGTCTTGTTCTTGAAATCCCACGAATCGTCAGAAATTCTGCCTCTCAAAACGGGAATCTCAGACCCGGGAACGTACACATCCTCAAACAAAATATCCATCTTGGCTTCAGGTGGAACGTCGGCCTCAGCAGCACCAAGCTCAGCATCAACAAACTTCTTCGCCTCCTTGTCAAGCGCCTTGATATCGGCCTCGGTGGCAATCTTCTTCTCCAACAAGGTGGCCTTCAAGCCAGCAATTGGATCATTTCTCGATCTCATGTGCTGCACCTCTTCTCTGGTTCTGTACGTGGTACCAGGGTCAGACATGGAGTGACCACCGTATCTGTAAGTTTCGTATTCAAGAACCAATGGCCCGTTACCCTGGGCAGCCCAGTCCTTGGCAAACTTAGACGCCTGGTAGGTGGCCAACACATCCATACCGTTAACCTTCAACCCAGGAATGTACTGGCCTCTCTTGTGGTACTCAGTCATCGCCGAAGACCGCGAAGCAGCAGTACCCATACCGTACTTGTTGTTCTCACAAGCAAAGATACAGGGCAAGTTCCACAACTTGGCCATGTTGTACGCCTCAAATACCTGGCCCTGGTTGGAAGCTCCGTCCCCGTACAACGTGAACGAGGCCGCCTTTTCTCCCCTATACTTGTGCGAGAACGCCAAGCCAGCCCCCAACGGAACCTGAGCACCAACAATACCGTTCCCGCCGTAGAAGTTAGGGGCAAACATATGCATAGACCCACCCTTACCGTGGGAAATACCAGCTCTCTTCCCCATCAACTCTCCCAACACACTCCTAACGGTGGCACCTCTCATGTACGCAAACCCGTGGCATCTGTACGAAGTGATAACCGTGTCCTGGGACGTAATGGCATTTTCAATCCCCACGGCAATCGCCTCCTGACCAACCGACAAGTGGCAGAACCCCCGGATTTTCTTCGCCTTGTAAGCAGCATCTGCAGCCATCTCCATTCTTCTAATGACAACCATATCCTTGTACATCTTCAACAAGGTCTGGTGGTCGGTTTCAAAGCTCAATTCGGGAACTTCCAAATTATACCCTTCAAACGACGATTCCGGCAACGAGATCGATACCAAGTCGCTAGAAGCAGTAGCCAATGCTCTTCTGGCAGCAAAAGCACCAGCCAATTGACGGCGGGCAATACTATTACGCAACATATTTAGTTAGAGGTGATTGATATATATTTATGAATATGTGTGTTTCCTCGTAGTTAAGAAAAGCAGTAGGATTTGTGTGTTTATAAGACTTTTTTTTTTTTCTTCGCCTTACCTTCCGCTAAGTGGTTGTTTGTTTGGTGCCTTAGTGGTTGGTGTGCTCTGCTTAACTATGTGTCGCAGTAATTTGCTGGTGGGTTCCTACTGTGGTTTTATGTACGGGGGATTTGCCGTGATGGATTTTTTTTTTTGGGGGCCTTACCGACGACCAACGGAAATCAGGAATCCGTAGTGTTTGTGTGTGTGTTGGGCTCAGGGCGGGTATACAAGAAAGAAAGAGGAATACGCGTGCATAATGAGGGGGGATTTGCGAAACATCCAAACACCAATAGTTAACTTGATACATCCTCGGACCTTAATCGCCGAGAGAAAAAACGTCAATTGGTAGCGCGGAAATTGACCAGCAAAAAAACGACCAAAAAAAAAAAAAAAAGAAGAAAAAGAAAAAAAAGAAAAAATCTGGATTCTTCTCGTCCGCTATAAATGTTTCCGACAAAATGTTACACAAACCGGAATGCCGCTGTCATGTCCGCGTCAAACAATGTCATGCATGTGTAACCAGACTAAAAAAAAAAGAACAAAAAATGGCACTACAAAAAATAAATCCATTCGCTTAACTGTATTCAATTACTGCAAAAAAAAATCAATAATATACTTACTCTCCGAAACAACAGACACCAATGACCAACCTTCAACAGTATGAGGATTCTCCCGTGGGGCAGCTTACTGGGAGTTTCCGGAAAATCATCATCTCTCACCAGCAACACCAGTCTCCAACAGCTGCCACAACTTCCCCGAGGAATGCCACAACTTTCCCACGCAGCAAGAAGACATGGAAGGACCACTTCAAGGTGTCGTCGCTTAAGCAGAAACACCCTGCCCCAGGAAATACGCTATACCCACCACGCAGCCAGCCATACCCCACCCGAACCCAACCAATTTCCACTGGAAATCTATCCCTCCAGAACCCATTTACAGGCACGATATACACCAACACGAGAACAACACCGTCCAACCGTCTCAGCTACATCCGTAGCCCGGTTTCCGGGTTTCTGGACGAGGAATGCATCTTTGAGAAACAGCTCCTGACCCCTATATGCACCTCAAGCCACCACGGGTTCGCGTCCACGTTCGAGAATATTCTCGCCCAAAAAGTCGACAGTGTCCTCCCCGAGGCAACCAATTTCCCCCTCAACGCAGAGTTACCGGGCATGCCCATGATTTCCCCCGGGTTTCCCAGTACCTGTTTCATATGCAGCGAACTTCTACTGGCCACCTTGGCCACAGAAAGAATCGTCAAGTTGAAATGCGGCGATTCCGTCCACAGTGAGTGCTTCAAAGCCATGGTTGGCAGTGATACCCCGTTGGTGGTCACCTCCGGCTCCGAGAAGGGGCTCGTGTTCTCGGAAAAGTGCCAGGGCCTGTTGTGCAGCAACAACAACGAACACACCAACGTGGCGATCGATTCAGTAACGTGGAAAATGATTGGCGGTGGTGTTGAAAAACCAGCACCGCCCCGGGAAACCACCACCAGCAGTGCTACATTCAATGCGTTGAAGAAGACCTTAGGGCCCAGCGCTCCCCAAACCAGTCCTCAAATATCCAAACCATCAACCCCCCAAATCACCCCAGGTTCACTGTCGGAACCCAAATGGAATCCCAACTTTGAGTATTCCCTCTGGCCAGCTGACGGGTCCAACCAAGATCACCACACCTCCGGACAATTCATGCTCATGGGTAGAAACGATTCACGAGTGTCAAACAACTTCTCGCTCTTGTCCATGTCGTCTGGTGGCACAAACTCCAGTATTGGAAACGTCTACGCCTGGGAAGAAGCCAATGAGATTAGAACCCAGTTATTGGACTACCTTACAGAACAGGCCAAAACTATAGACCCATCAATCATCCTCCAACTCGGCCAATTACGTGTGGCTGACGAGTTGCTTGTACGTTTGCACCCAGACAGTGGGTTTGGGCGCAAGTACATATACCTATTCCCTAGCCACATGGTGGTGTGGGATAACGCCAGTGACCCTCTCCTCATCCCGGTATCCAACATTCAAATCTCGTCACGTGAATCCACATTGGAGATACACCAGCTAGACCACCACTACCCCCACACGACCCATCTACAGTCGGATTCAGGTGCCATTATCGAAAAGTGGGTCGCGGTGCTTTCTGATAGTACGGTAAACCTCCCTGGCGAGTACATTACATCGACTATCGATTTGGGAGGCAGCAGCGGCGATAAGCAGCCCCTGAGGCTGCTGGAGGACAAACACACCATAATACTCAGCATACGTAACCACCACCCCCGACTTAGCACGTTAACGGAAAAGAGCGTTGCACAACAACTTAAGCAATCAGACCTGGTAAAGAACCACGATTCTGACTCCGATTCCGATAAAGAACTAATCACAAACTTGTTGATCAAAGGCCAAACCGATGACGAGCTGGGCCCACCACAAACTGCCCTGCCTCTGAATTCCCATAATTCGTCGGTGGGGGAAACAAATTACGCCAATGTCCCGGGAGTACTGCCTCCAATCATCAATTGGGATTCGCTTATACAAAGACTCGACGATACCGTCAAGACAATGCGTTGATTAGTTTATGTAGTATTAAATCTTTCCATCTCACCAAGAAGTCCAGACACCCACTGGTCCCGGTCCTGTCTCGACTGTGCCAGAAACATAATACTCTTTCCTGTAACCCCTAGTTTCGTAATCATTTTCAATAAACCAGGGTTTCTCTGTGGTTCCCACGATACAGTACTGGTCAGTTGCGTGGACATCGACCGCTCATAGTGGGCGAGGGTCCTCTTTTTGGCAAACCACAATGTAAAACAGAGAGAACCCTCATTCTCTATTGATCGCCAGCCATTGGGGAACACCTTGGGCACCGCATGTTGCTGAAGCGGAGTGCCGCGAGACGTGCTATTGGAGTCAACCAAATCCAACTCAGCAGCCGCCCCAGTGTACATATAACAGTCGGCAAGTGGGATCGTCAAATAGTGCTCAAAGAAAGCCGTTCTCTTCCAGGTTCCCGTATTGCGTGACCGCTTATAAGTGTGAAACAAAATCAAAAACCCCGGACATAGCACCGCATACCGCTGGTTAAACGTGGAGTGCTTGCGACTCTTTTCGTAAACAAGCCCGCTTTTCAAAATGCCCATGGCCAGGATCCCTAGCCGGTTGACCTGACTATCAGCAACAGTATGGTACAACTCGAGATTGTCAATTGTTTCTTCAGCATTAGAGTCGGTGTATATGTCCGCCTGTAACTGCTGCATATTAGTCCGTCGTATCTGCACCTGCACCTCCATATCTGCTTGTGCTTTACGCTTCCAAAAGTCCACCAACTCTCTCAAATGGTATACCCAGAGATCCCGCACAGCTGAGTTTTGTGCTTGGAGCACAACGACACACCCGGTGTTTAACTCGAGAAGCAAACTCGAGTCTGTAATTGCTTCGTCGTCAACCAACCCCGCCTGGGAGTACCACAAACTACACAACAACAACTTTTGAGTGAGCGACACCTGACTAGACGGCACCCGTCGCACCGCCACCACATCATGCAAGTTGATCAACCCTTCTGCCTTTACCATCTGCAGACACCGTCGTTCTGCTTCTTGAACGCACACCGAGTCTCCAGCCGGGAAATCGTGTCGCAACCATCCAATATGACCATTCTTATCACAGGGGTAGACTGAGTGTTCCCAACGAAGTAATGATTCGTTATTGTTGGGGTCCTGAAGAGGAAACACCCGGTAATACTTTGTGAAAAAGAGAATGTTTCTGCTGGTGTAAAAGTACAGCACTTTATGAAAGTCCCTCATGAGTGACTTGCTCTTGCCGGAAGTATTGGTGAGTCTGATGAGGAACCCTTCCACCGGAGCGGGTTCTACCAAAAGTGGGTCGCGAATAGTTTTCACGACGTCAAGATTCCGATACTCAAGTTGGCACCGGGTATACAAACTGTTCTGGACCAAGAGAGTCTCGCTGTCGTCAAGGATCCATTCCAAGCGGTCATAAAATCGGAAACAAAACCAGTGGTTACGAAACACCGTCCCGGGAAATGCCGTCCTAATAGACTCCTTCAAAAACTCAATCAATTTGTCGTTTTGTACATTATACCCATAGGGTTCTTCGGTCACTCGCACGGATTGCGACAGGGTAAGTGAACTGGTCATGATGGATTCTGACACTTTGATCTGCACAGATCTCTGCACCTGTGGGAGGAAAATGTTAAATGATTCCTCCATATCACAGTTGAGGGCCAGTCTTATAAAATATAGCCATCGCAACGACTTGCTGGCGTTGCCGCATTGTAGAATATACACGAACAGAGTCCCCGATTCTTCAACGGTTAGGCTGATGGACTTGTCAAGAATATTGTAAAACAGGGCCGCCACGTCTGGAGTAAGCGGAAGTGCCATTTTAGGTGCTTGGGGTTTGGTGTCGTCGGCAGTAAACTTCTCCAAATCATAAAACTGGAGAATAAATAGCAGATTGCCAAAGTGGGTGCGTCGAAACACAACCATGTATTCTGTCCACCTCTCATACACACGGGAATCTGCTTCCCAGTCACACCCACTACTAGTTTGTATGGTTCCCATAGACTGCTTCACCATTACAAGCATCTTGTCTATCCGTAGAACATCTCCAGCGCTATAAGTACGTACCAATGAAGTATACACCTTGTCTCTGAACTCCCTCATCTTTGTCCGTTGTCTTCTGGCCCGGGTGGCCAACCGTTTGAACCTTCTCTCGTACATTTCCTTCTCCCTGTTGATTTGTTCATTGTCAAAGTCGAGTCTGGTTAGCGGACGAGGTTGTTCCCATACCATTCTCGGGTTTCCCTGGGGTGTCGGTCTCGCACAGTGCGAAAGTTTAGATGCAACAGAATCATTATCACGAACTGAGGGAACCAGCGGTGTTTGATAATGTACGTGGACACTATGAGGAATTCTTCCAGGATGACTTACCGGTATTGGTGTTTGCACGTGGTCAAAGCTGGTTTCGGTAATGCCACGAATAAGTTCTCGCCTTTTGTCGAGGAAACCTCTTTCTCGAGAAGGCTCTCCATGTCCAGATGGCCCTTCTTTGTGGTTTCTTCGGAAATACTCTCGTATGATCTGGTTAGTTCCGGAGTGGCCAGTATAAGACCGATGTAAACAGTTTACTACAGTGTTTCGACTGCTATTCTGGTGCCACACATCCGGCACACCACCAAGAAATACGCATCTGGACGACTGGGATAAGACATCACTGGAAAGCACGGAAAGTAGAGGAGTGGTGTATGATGCTCGAGGAATCAGGAACTCACAGCCAGGGTGTATAGTCATTCAACGGGAAATAACAGCAAACTAGAATGCAACTATCTGTCAACTATCTGTCAACTTTCTCTCAAACTATCTCACAAACTATCTCTCAAATTATACCCCATTAACTGCAACCCTCTAACACCAACTCTTGAAGAACAGTGTACCATACATTTGTGTAATCAGATTTCACCTAACAAAAAAAAAAAAAAACTACCCCAGAAATGGCGTATCAACCAATGATCAAGACACTGGATCTACATGATGGCTCTACAGAGGACAAATATACATTCTTATAAACCTTATACGATCTAAACAGGGCCCGTAAAGTCATAATAACAGTTAAATGATTTCATCATCGTTCAATCCCCCAAAAGAACCATCCGGGTTCATGTTATCTGGGGGAGAAATGCTGGGAACGGTTTCCAATGCGACAAACACTAACCCAATCAACACTAATAATATAGAATCAATAACTCTAAACACACTGTGGCCTCTCAAACTCAACCCAAGGAATATGTAAACTAGAATTCGTTAGTAAGTCACGGCAATTTCAAAGGCCGAACGTAGGTAAATACCTCCCCCTCTCCTAATATACATACAAACACCTCTCCCGATAAACGAGAATAAGAACGATCCATAGGCATACGCTTCTGCCGGTACTCTAAACTCTACAAATGGAACATTGTTAGTACAACCAAGACTATTTTACTTGTCCACGCTGGCTATATCACCCGCGCTGACTATATTGCCGTGACACAAAATCCGCACTACATACCCAATCCGCCAATAACCAAACCAAAGGCAACGATAAATACACTGCTAAGAAACTAGACACCTAATTAGTATGCTCAGTCCCACTACAAAGTAGAATAAACCACAATACATACGGCATGGCTACGACTGTTAGTAACATCATTTTTCCTTCAATTAAACTGTATCGTATACATACAAACCATGGAACATTTGGGACAATCCACCCAACACCTAGATAATTGTCAGTACATTAATTCTCCAAGAACTCACACACATACACACACACCCCTCCACCCAACAAAATAAAAAAAAATAAAAAAGCTTACATACAGTTAATGTGGCCACAGCGAGATTGGTGATCTTGAAGACCCCAGTCAAGTCCTGCCCTTCAATTGGATCCAAATTCATATTCATTGCGCCAGACTATAAGGAAGTGTGAGTTGTACCAGGATTCACGCTTGGGATTATTTTTTTTTCTATTTTTTTAGGTCCCTGTCCATAGATTAACCAGGAGAGAATCAACTCTTGGTTGTATCAAGTTACGGGGGGAGGTGGCTGGGAAATATTGTGCTAAAGAGTGAGTCACTCTGCTATGTCCATAATTACTCCCCCGTATGACCACCACACCACCAACACCTCCTCCCCATGCAATCACCTCCAAATATCCACCGCTACTCCAGGTTAGATATATTCACATGATATTCACATGATATACGCATGATATACGCATGATATACGGTATGGATATCACGTGATTGAGTTATGATTTCGAGTTTTTTTTTTTTTTCCTTCCTTCCTCCTCTCTATAACTTTCAGTCCTTATACTATACACAAGCATGGTATACCTTTCTTTACCTGACCCATTTATATACATTCCAGTAGAACCATGACTAGAAGCTGGAAGTCACGGGTGGAAGAGTTGCTGTACATCAGCACGGATCCGTTCATATCGGATATCGCCAAACAAAACTCGCTAGACGATGCTCAGCTAGTATCCATCCTACATCAGGACGATGCTACAAACGAACAACAATTCAAGGAAAACATTATCAAGCACATGGAACAGACGATATTCCGGCCAGTTATACCGCGAGAGGTTCTCAAGAGGAAATTGGACCCCCAAGACCATGATGGCGGCATTAAGAAACGTTTAACGTTGAAGCCAGAAAAGAAACCATCAATGGTGAAATCACTAAAGACCCAGGACCAGGCCAATAAGGATAAGCTAGACCAGTTTTTCAGCAAGGACATTAACGAATTAGAGATCTTATCTGTGCCTGAGCACTATCCCGTGAATCCACATACTGCATCGTCGCTAGCAGAACTATACTACTTAACCCAAACGCTTCCTCTAAACAAACTACTTCCCGGGAGCCAAAAGGTGTTGATGACGGAGAATTTCGAGCTGGCATTGCTGGAGGGTAAGATCACGGTGTTGTACTCACGTATTGAGGACCTCAAACGCCAGGGTAAATGGTCTCTCCGCCAACCACAAAAGTTCTATGACCCATTTACGTACTTGAAGAAATCCAAGAAACGAGTCACCCATTGGGAGTACGTGATGGCTGAAGGCAAATGGATGGCGGAGGATTTCCAGCAGTCGAGAAAATACAAAAAATGGTGCTGTGTAAACCTTGCCATGGCTGTTCAGGATTACTGGGTGTTGGGTAAGGAAGCTACGTGTATCAGGCGGAAACTGGTTGTTCATTTACCCGAACCGCAAGTAGAAGTGACTGGGGTGGATGAGAATTCAGAAGAACCACCTCAGCAATCATCTATTGATGTGGTGGAATTAACAACGCAAAAGACCAACACCCCTCAGGAAACTGTCAATGATGACCGTCCCGATAAACCAGTCAATCTCAATGCTTCTACCCAGTCACAGCCGCAAGATAACCCGGCCATATTCAAGCTGTATGTGGATATCCAAGACCTCCAGAAAATTGACCAATCAATCGTTCGTAATCTCCCCAAATTCACCGCGTTTGACGATGACACCAATACCGTACCTTCTAGAGCATTAGCACCAGGGGAACCACCAATAGTGCCCATTTCAAGTCTCCTACACCCGTTTGAAGATGATGAAGAGTGGTACAAGATAGTCCTTCGGGATGGTGGCAAGCCCCATAAAAGATCTAACCAGACTGGTCTTCCAGAGTACCAAAAGGGTCTCTTTGGTTTCCAGGCTCATCGTCGTTATAACACGTTAAAGCCACCCAAGCCACCGTTAATCAAGAATATAGAGTACCGGTCTCCAACCATCTGGCTCCCCCAGGATGATAAGCACTTGATCCACTATGTGGCTGAATACTGTTTTAACTGGGACTTGATTGCTGAGCACCTCCTGACCAGTTCCAAGGCCCCTACCTTGAAAACATACAAATCAAACATTGAACGCCGAACCCCATGGCAGTGCTTTGAACGGTACATCCAGTTGAACGAAAAGTTCCAGTTCCTGGATATGAAGGGGCCGTATGCGTACCAGGCCCAGCAATGGCTCGAGCAGGCACACCGGGCACAAATGACCACCAAACGGAGAATCTCCCCATTGGGTGTGGGCACTGAATCCATCCAACGAGGACACCGAAAGTTGAGGTGGGCCTCAATGTTTGAGGCCATGAGGAAGTCTATGAAGAAACGAGAAATAGCCGTGGCCAAGATCAACCACCGTCGGTCAACTGCTGAAGTGTCTCAGGGGTTCAATAATCAACAGTCCGGGACCAATAATGCCGGTGCTGGAGCGAGAAATTCCGATAAAGTACCCACACCGGCAGATCTTTCCAAATTGAAGTATGAGAGAGACCGGTCGTTACAAGAGGCGTATATGAGCCAACAGGCAACACGGTCACGAATGATGGCTGCAGTAGCTCAGCAGCAGCAACAGCAACAGCAACAGCAAGTTCAGGCACGTCCTAATACCCAGCAGTCTCCACAACCTCCAGTACCGTCTGGTCAGCGCGGAAACGGTATGTCCAGCCAACCGCAACCGGTTCTGGGTGTAGTCTCTGTACAGCAGCCAGTACAACTGGTTCAGCGGGTCGACAATTGGAATTCACCAAACCGTTCCGTATCCAGTCCCCAGCCTATAAGTGTGGGTATTCAACAGAGTCTGGCAGGTGTGAGCCGGGTAGCCCATTCGGCATCTGCTCAATACCAGCAACCGGGAAACACCAACGTACTGCCGGTTAGTCGTCCAGCCACGGCCAATGGTACCCCCTTGACAAATGAGCAGATCCACCAGTTGTTACAGTTGCAGAAACAGAGGAAACTTCTCCAGCAAAAACAGCAGCAGCAGCAGCAGCAGCAACTTCAGCAACTACAACATCCTCTTCGCGACCAACCTGAACCATCTGTTCAGTCAGTACCCTTGAAAAGAAACATTCCCCAAGCTATACCATCTCCCAACCACCAGCAAACTGTGTCCAGTCCACAACTTCCTATAAACACCAACGCTCCAAAGGGGACTGGCATAAACAACCATCCACAGCAGCAGCAACCCCAACCCCAACCCCAACCACAGCAGCCACGTGCTCGCATACATTTCGCCCCAGCACAAGTATCGGCCATTATCAACTCCATCCAAGCCAAGAATCCGTCATTCACCAAAGACCAGGTGACCAAGCTAGCCGCACAGTACTTGGCTAACCTCCAGCAGCAGCAACAACAACGCCTAGCGCAGAATGCCCAGCGCCAGCAAATCCAGGAGAGCCAGTCGCCAAGAATGGTCCACCAGCAACAACCACAGCGAGTGAGAAGTAATCCCGGCACTACCACTACCAGCGCAGGGTTTGTTCAGAGTCCAAACCATAACCTCATTCCTCAATCAACATCGCCCTTGGCTCCAGATATGGACATGCATCAGGGAACGGTTATGAACACGGGCAGAAACACGCCACCGGTTCCTCCGGGGTATATGGCTCAGAATGTCGCGCTGCACCAGAAACACCCATCGGCATCGCCGGTGGCCATGGCACAGTCCTTGCTGTACTCTTCTCAAGAGATGGAACAAACAAGAAAGATGGGTTTACATAGGCCTCTCGCTCCACAAAGTGACGATTTACCAGGAAGATCGCATAGCTATGCTTCGTCGAATGCCCTGCCAAACCCTGAGTAATGATAGTGTATATATTATTGTCGGTGCCAAAGTTAGCACGGGACTAAGCTTGAGCTTTGGTATGAATGAAATAGATGACTTGTATATTTGTGTTCTTTGTATCTTTCCTCTGTGTGTCTCTTCTTGGTATCTATCTCCTTTGCTGTTGTCCTCTTTGTATTTCTGTAATTAGTATCTCTCTACTTGGCATGACTGTACTTTTTCTCTTTCCTCTTTATATCTGTCTACTTTGTGCCTCTACTTTGTATGTCTCTGTCTATGTTTTTTGTATCTCTCTATGATCTCTTCATACCTCTCTTTATATCTCTACTTTGTCCCTCTACACGCCTCACTAAGCAAACCAATATACGCGCAATATCAGGTTGAAAAAAAAAATCACATATAAAACCCTCTACACCAACCACTTGACTATGAGGAAGTATGGACTCGGAAGACCGGTGTATTCCTAATACTGTCAAGGAAGCCTTGGGAATAACTCCCTTGTTGCAACTTGTGCCGAAACAGAATTTGGCGCCTCTAATTGGTTGCTCGGCGCTAGCGCCTTATTCTCCGGATGTTTACCATCCTACCCGCTCCAAGAGCGAGTTTCTCATCGTTAATCATCTTGGTAGGTCACTCACACTGGCTATAGATGATGAGATAATCAACTTTCATGATGAAGAGGTTGAAAATATTAAATTTGTCACTCTGGGGAGTGTGGCTGACGATGCTGGGCCAGTTGAGAGTGAATTGCTTTCTAGTTTGTCTCTTCTTGAACGTGAAATAGTCGAGAAACACCAACTACCCTCTGCCAACTTGGTGATGGTTCCACGAGTACCGGAACAACTTCCACGATTGTCAGTGAGGAAGAAATACGACCCAGGTAACCAGGAGGCACTTGCCAAGCACAATAACAAATACTTGTCCAAATATGTGGGTCTACGAGGGGTGCCGAAAGAGACAGCTAAACACCATATAAACCAAGGGGAGGACCCCGCTAGAAAAGTGGTGAAATTCTCCGAAAGCCAGCTCTACGAGATGGCCTTGCTGGTGCTTCAGTCGTTTATTAAAGAGTATACTGGTGAATCCCAGTCGACAGAGATTGCTTTGGAAATGCTCGAGTCCGTGCTACAGTCGGTAGCAAAGATTTTCGCCAACCGGGGTAAACTAGACACCAGCACAACCGCAGACCTACAAAAGATATGCCATGCCTGTCTTGTTAGGACCATAGGCCAAATTAACGAAACAACATCACGCCCTACATGGGAGATTGCCAGTGTGGTGGATGGGTTTATCCGATGCTTTCTAGCGTCACGGGTTATTCTTCACATCTTGACGGGGCCAGTGGATGACCGATCGTTGTTTGTGGACGAATACTTGAAGCTGGTGGCGGATGTAGTGAAGCTATTTGTCGAAAACGTGCTAACTGCATTGTCGGACCTCCCACCGACATTGGGCCCGGTAAAAGCGCATCTTTTCAAGCTAATGTCGGAAGCCGGCACCGTATTGAAATACTTGGGCCACTACAACTCTATGTGCCCATTGGATGAACAGGCGCTCACCAAACTCGAAATACTGAGTAATCTGATATTGTTTGATGATCGGTTCCAGGACGACAAGTCTAATGTATTGTACCTGCTCCCCCTCGACTCACTCAAGTTATCAACAGCATTGTTCTTGGTTGACACCTTCCGATACTCGCCAGACCAGCGCCCATACTTGGTTAACGAAGCTATTCTCAATTTCTCCAAGTTGCCTACCAAAAGGCCGTCGCGGCTTTTCAAGGTTGAACGTGGCTTTAGCGTCCAGTTGTTTACAGTTATGGTGATTAAGTATGTTCAAAGTGTCGAATGCGAGGCCACTGTCACCACAACCATCTCCTCGAGCGACAATTTCGAATTGACCAAACAAGTGGCGGATCTGATTATCCAGCAGATCACCACGGGAATTGTGGAAAGAGTTCATTCTCACAAAGGTAGATTAGAGTACTTTATTGAAGACTTGCTTTTGCTTTTGCCGTACCCCGAATGGTCAGCCAGCGAGTTTCTCTTGGCTTCATTGATGAAACATTTATTGTGGATACTAACCACCAACAAAAGTCTCCCCACGCCACTGGAGGTGTATGTTTTTGAACTATTGGGGATGCTCTGCGATGGTATTGCCTCGCTTAAACCAGGGGAAATGCCGCATGTAGATGCAGGGACAGTACGGAATATCCTCGCCTACTTTGATGGTGTGTGGTTCGATAAATATAACACACGAATGTGCTTGATCCATCGATTAAAGGCTGTTTGTAAACAAGCAACCACCGAGCCTGGTGTTGCTGATTTGTTGGAAGATCCTCCTGTCTCCAAAGACGCCATAGATACGAAACCGGCCCAGGAACGGTACGTGGCTCTCATTATGAGCCTGGAGCTAGCGCCAATGTGCCAGAAGTTTGTGGGAATGCTTGGGGAGTTTGTGGAAAGCCCCAAAGTCAAGATCCGCACCAAGGCCGTGAAGGTATTGACCACATTGTCAGAGAAGAAACCAGAGTTATTAGCCCTGGCGCAAATGCAGGCATCGTTATCAGCGCGATTAACCGACTCGTCGACATTAGTTCGAGACGCCGTGTTTGACTTTGTTGCTAAATACGTCAAGACCCACCCTCAAGAAGCAGATAACTTTAGCATTCCTCTTTGTGGGGCATTGAATGATGATGGTACTCTGGTGAGGAAACGGGCGGTAAAATTAGCCCGTGAGGTTTATCCCCGGTTTGCCACGCAGAAAGCCAGAGTGGCCGTTGCGTGTCGGCTACTCAGACGGTTGGATGACGAGGAGGAGTCGGTAAGGTCCATTGCCGTCTCAACTTTGCACGAGTTGTGGTTTCACCCACTAGCGACAATGGTGGAGCGGACAAAGTGCATCCCAATCATCTCTGTGTTGATCGATATCGCCAATGCCGGTGGTAAGAACTTGCTGGCGTTGGAGACATTTATGGAATGCCACGTTTGCAATTCTGGCAATAGCCAAAGTGACATCGCCTACAAGAACTTGGTTGAGATAACCTTGGATATGGTTAATGATGATAACCACGACAATGACAATCGGGTCTGGAAACGCACCGGCTTGCAGTTGCTAGCCATTTGTGTCAAATGCAAGCCAGCCACGTTTGACCAAGATCAGTTGACGGCTTTGGAGCCACTCCTTACCGATGATTCGCTAATGAATACCCCTGCGTATTGCTCAGTGTTGAACATTCTCCGACTCTCGCTACCGGGAATGGGTTCCTTGCGTCCCCAGTTTGTACAATCCGTACAGTCGCACTTGCTCCAGCGGCTCCCAAAATTGTCGGGCAAGGAGTTGCACCAAGCAGTGCCTAGTTTGTGGTGCTTGTGTGTGATCAGCTCCGACACAACAAAGTTGGTTAATGCGATTATTTCCACCATGAAACTAGTGCAGCCGTATCTAAGCGACAAAGCCGGCGATTCCCGGTTGAGCAAGCTTGTCCAGTTACTAGGCTGTTTTGGCAAGTACTGTGACCTTCAACAATTTCGCCATATGTTCAGCAAAGCCCAGTTGGGCTTGAAGAGTAACGAGACCGTCATTAGTTTGATCTTGAAGTATATTATCTGCTTTTGTGCCGAAAACACTCCACCGCCTACCCAGGTGATTGCGGTGCTGAATTTGATTGTTGTGTGCTCAAGCCACCCCAAGCTCTTCACCTCAGCTCCAGTAATGGCTATTCTTGACCGAGAGATCAATTCTGCAAGCCCCGGGATGGTGGCGACTATTCTACAAGGGTTTATTGATTTCTTGGACGAGAAGGACGCCGAGTCAAGGCTGGAAGTGGGCCATTCGACCAAAAACTCCGCCAGCAATAAACTAGATGTGGGCGTGTTCCATGGCAATTCGACAGCCAACACGGTTGACGGGATCTGTGCGGGGCTTGTGCAGAGGTACTTGGATAGGATATTGAAGCTTTGTTTGGTGCCAGCTTCCAAATACCTTCCTCTCCAGTTTGTCGAGAAGGTCCTCGACATGGGGTTCGCCAATCCGAAAATATGCACCCCAACCATCTTGGCTTTGGAAGGGTCCAAGGATAGCTATGTGAAGCTTTGTGCTCGCAGGATACATGTAGACTTGTATGATAAGCACGAATCGCTTATTGAATCGAGCTACCAAGAAGGGTTCCGTCTTGCATTTGAATCATGGGGCCTGGCTGGGGACTATGACTCCGGGTTCTTCAACACCGTGTATGGCGTGATCCGGGGCTCGTTATCGTCGAGAAAACGGTTTATCCAGGAAATATGCAAATCATTAACTATCGACTTGGAAAGCAAACACCACTCACGGGTGAATTGGCAATACTTGAAGTACGCTGCCGTCAATTTGACAAGGATAGAGATTGCCACTATGGAGGAATTGTTTATTATCGTGGCTTATCTCGAGGGTATAATATTAGGACCAGGGGTACAGTTTGCTGATGAAGTGTCTGGCGATGGTCACGTTGAAGTGGAGGCCGATTGTGTCACTGCCAGTTCAATTTGTATTATCGTGGACTTGTACAAGTTCTTCATGAGAAGATTCGGTATTTCCCGAGGACAACTTGAAAGGTATTCTCTTCACCAGGAGATGGACCTCAGGCAGAGTCCGAAGGTGGTTGACAATACTGAGTACGAAAACCGGGCGGTGAATGGTAATACTCAGGAGCAGCGGCGTGATGTTGTGAAAATGTGCCTACAAGCAGTGAGTGAGTGCTATTAGAGGTGGTCTATACGCCAAAAGTTATATCTATATATGCTCATTACTCTGGCCCATGCACGTCAATCTTTGTACAACCTTTTGATTCCCCGGGGTAATTGGAAGCCTTCAGCGTGAGGCTGGACGTTTTCAAACAAGGTAGTACCAAATACATAATCTTGGCCGGTGGTTTGTAAGTCAATAAGATTGATATCGTCTATATCCTCCAAGCATGGCTTGGGTATGGTTTTGTTCCCCGAAGTTAAACGACGGGGTTTCGTGTCCGGTGTTGTCTGATTATTACTCGATGCAGGCTGGGCTGTCGCAGTGTGGTGCCGTACCTTCCCTCGCGACCAATCACTGCCTCTATCAATGATCCTCGGAGTATCTATAGGATCAATCACCAAGACATACCTCTCGTTAAGGACCAACTTAATTACCGGTCCATATTTGCGCACCCGCTGCTTTCGACGTGCAGCTCGCAATTCCTCAAGTGAACGGTAATAGTCCGGGTCATCGTCGTCATTTGGCTCGGGTTCGGGCTCCTGGCTCCTGGAGTGGGAATAGTCCCTAATATCCTGATTGAGCATATCGGTTCGGTGCTTCCAGTTTTCGTATTTTCTTAGCAATCTCTCGATTTCAGCTATCGACACGGCACGCTTCGACTCTAGCTCGGAGTAATCCTTGGGGTCGTTGATTACACACACCTTCGGTATATGTCGGATCCAGTCGTACTGGTTAAGCAACGTCAACTGGGTCTGCAAGTTGTCCACCTCTGACAAGATCCGTAATCGTTCCTCATTACTCATCACTTTCTCCTCTTTCTTCATTTTGCGGTGAAACGGTTCAAATAGCGAGTCTGGAAGTGGGTCTTCCACAAGCCGTGACCGTCGTGGCAACATTGGCTCGACAATCTCAACTGCACCATTTACCGGTAATCGGGGTACATTTTCCCTACTGTCTTCACTAATATAATGCGAGTATAAATTATCATGAAACCGTCGACGAGTGAGCTGTATAGGCTTGTCTCGGTACAATAGCTCGTTTGCATGATCAAAATTAAATAGGCTGGTGTTTCCAACCTTTGCTGAGTCTTTCGACCGGAGTTTACGTGTGGGTTCAGCAGCATTTTCATTGGTAGATTTCCCTGGCTGTCGCCCCATCTGTTGTCCCGGTTCATCTTTCGATTTCATGGCTTTATTTCTTAACGTATATGCAAAAGGTATATATACCCCCTCCCCCTCAAAGCAGGTGCAATATTCTACACAACCAATCACCAACCCAATAACCAAAGTGTGCTATTGGGACTGGGGACTGGGGACTGGGGACTGGTGGGGAGAGAAAAAAAGAGACGGAAAAATCAACTCACCAAACCACCTAACTGGTACAATAAGGTTTGTGGGTAGAGTGTGTATGTATCCGTGCACAAGTCAAGTAAAAGCCCCAAACCATCACCAATACCAATACCAGTTGTGTCCCCACTTTGAGTAAGGGAAGGGAGAAAAAATACCAGGATCAATGCTGGACCTTAGACAGAGACGTAAAGACCTGGGTCGAGAACCCATTAACCCAGACTATTGTGCTGGCAATAACAATGCTCGACATCCACTCACAGTCAAGTGGTGGTCACTTGTTGTGACGGGGGTATTATGGGTGGTACTCATACATTACTACGAACGAATAGTTCCTTATAGGGTGATTAGTCGATGCCAATGGAACACCTGGGAGGAGCCATGGCCGGTACTGGCGCAGCCCCATCGTATCGCCCTTATAGCTGATCCACAAATAGTCGACGACTACTCATACCCCAACCAACTCCAGCCATTTAACTACGTGGTGAAGAAAATCACCGACAACTACCTCCACCGTAACTTCCAAATCATGAACCAAGTCATGGACCCCAGTACAACTATCTTTATTGGCGACTTGTTTGATGGTGGTCGGTACTGGGACGACGAGCAGTGGTTGGCTGAGTTGAGGCGGTTTAACCGGGTATTTCCCAAACGGGTGAACCGACGTGATATCCGTTCGATCCCTGGTAATCACGATATAGGCTTCCAAACCATTCACCACAACGTATCCGACCGGTTCTCCATGTTTCACGGGGAGATGAACGACGACTTGGTGTTGGGGAACCACACCATCATCATGTTTGACTCTATCTCCTACTCGCACCCCGACGACACGATTGCACAGGAATCACGCGAATACCTCGCCTCCCTCGAGAAGAGACTAGATGCCAGGGAGTACCCGAGGGTCCTCCTCACGCATGTTCCCATGTATAGGTTTAGTGATGTCCAGGTGTGTGGTCCTCTCAGAGAGGCAAAGAAACCGTTCCCGATTATGCGAGGGAAGGAGTACCAAACGGTGATTGAGTGGCACCACTCACAAACGATATTGAAAACGATCCAGCCGGAGATTATGTTTGCTGGAGACGACCATGACTACTGCGACATCGTGCAAGAGTACGAGGTGGCCACCGGCAGCATGAAGCAGACCCGGGAGATCACGGTGAAGTCGGCCGCCATGAGTAGTGGGATAAAGCGGCCGGCAATTCAGCTATTGTCGTTGTACAACCCACCAAACTACCGTGGGAAAACCTTTGCCACGCAAATGTGCTACATGCCGTCGCCATATACCAGCATATACTCGTATCTTACATTCTTGCTTGCATCAAACACGGCAATATTGTCACAATTTCTATCCTGGTCGACAAAACAGCGCCGGCTCCAGTCCATTGACTACAAAAACATCATCGCCAATACCTTATTGAACACATTAATGGGAAGCGTGATATTGGGTATGTACTTTACCAGTATATAGAACTATCTACCAGTAAATTTGAAAAACCGATCTGCATACCCGGTATTGAAATCGGCCCGCTTGGATATATACTGTCTAACCGCATACTGCTTCATCTTCGCCAACTGGCCTTCAGTGATTAGCGAGTTCACCAACTCAGCCAGGACGGTAAACAAGTTGGCGATTTCCTTCAAAATCTGGAATTGCTCTGAAAGCTCGGGGATATCCCACTCGTCAATAATGCTTTGATATCTGAGCACATCCTTGGTTAGCACCACCCCACCGGTGGAATTTACCGTGAACCTCTTATAATGTTCTAGCAACTTGCGGAGGAGGTCCATGCCGATCTTGATTAACACTTTCTCGAGGTTGCCGCTATTCAAGGAACTCTTGACTGCCATCTGCACATCTATCAAAAAGTCGCTAATCAACTCACACGTCTCACTGTAGTCTTCGATATTGTCGCAAAAGTAGTCACGGCGTTTTTGCTTGGTCAACAAGAACACGATTCTATTGCTAAACATCTCCAACGTCTCGTTCAAAATAATATTCAACGACAGCTCACAGTGGGAAACATACTCATTGAGAAGAGAACTCATTCGTGTCTTCATATTGGGGGCGTTGGTGGCACACGGCAAGATGATCTTCTTCACCGTGGATGACAAAAGAAACAAATTCTCGCTAATCACATTAAACGATCGGAGGTACGACAAGTCGAGCGACTCGGTCAGCTGGGACTTGACAGCCTCCTTGAGCATGGTATCATAAATCACCTCGAGCCCGGCTCCTATATAGAGCTTGCCAAAGTCAATAACGAGGATCTCAAGCACCTCAAGCGAGTACTGGGGTGCCTTTTCTGGGGCTAGTTCCGAAAACCGTGCCACCGACTCGATCGCCGACCGCAAAACCGTCTCTACTTTGCTGACGTTCAATTTGGTGTATTCCGACAAATTGTACACCCCAGAGGTTCGGTCGGGGTCGGTGGAATTTCGATTGCCCTTGTCAGTCAACTTGGCCTTCACGTAGGCCTTAAATAGCTGCATTCGCCTGCGCTCCATAAACCGAAAGTTGAATCGGTCCGGAATCTCTGCCAATTTGCCTTCATTATACTCAAAGTTGTCCAAGTTCTCCACTTTTGACAGCAACGCCCCCAGACTGATAACCGTTTCGTTGACGGAGTTGAACTTGTGGACAATTTCGTAGATGGTTTCTTCGAGGTTTTTCTTTTCCCGTGCAAAATACACGTCATCGCCAGTATACTCCACAAAGAGATCTACAAATGACTGGTCTAGTATGTGACTCAACTCGTTATCACGGTCAAACTCATTGGTCACAAGAAAATCCTTCACGTCACTGGTGAAGTCATTCACCAGGGTGAATAACGAATGGAGAATACGCACGTGGGCCAAAGACCCCACCGATAGCGAGTATTGGAGCAACCCAGTAAGTCGGTTGCGAATTATTTGTGCGTACATTCGGTTGATAAAGATCTTCACTACTGGGAGTGGGTCAGCAAATACCTGCTGCACCACCCGGGCCCGCGACTTGATCTCGTACTTTAGGTAGTCCAATGTCGACATAAACACTGCATCTTTCACCTGGGCAAAGTCACCATAATTGGGGTCGGCGATTTTGATCCACGTAGCCTCGTCATTGGTCAACTCTGACGCAGTGTCATCCTCGACTATATCATGTTTGTTAACAAAGGTCTGGATGACATTGACCCCGTCGTTATACTCAAACAAGATCAGGGCAATCTCCCTCATTTGTTCATACTCTCCATCCTCACTAGCAGACTCAAACGTTTCAAGTAACGAACCCTCCATTTTAGCCCCATACTCCTCAATGGTGGTGATACATTTCTTCGTTAGTGGCTGTTCATCACTGGCGATCTTTTTTGCCAACGTGATCAAATTGGCCACTGTTTTGGCACACTTTCGCCGCTCAGGTAGCTTTTTACTGGCCCGTAAAATCTCCAATGGGTCATAAACTCCTCTGGTGTAGAACCCGTGATAGGCACGAATGAGAAAGATAGTTTCCGTTGACCGGTCGCGGGAGTTGGTTATTTTATTCAACAGACGGCCCAAGGGGTTGATTTTATCCGCCACCTCCAGGATTTGCACGTCTAGTCCGTCAAACTTTTTGGTGGCTTGGTTGATCTGCTTATTTAGTTGTATGACGTTTTGTGAATGTTTCAATTCGAATTCGTCAACTAGCAGCTGGCTGTGGTTCTGGTGTTCCTGGGCCTCACGGGATAGACGCTTCAACTCACGTAATACCGACTCAAACGTCCTTATGTATGGCTTGGGGTCCAAGTATTCGAATTGGTTCACTTCGGTATCTTTGAGGAAATGGTCTTTGCTGATTTCCTCGATGAAATCATTGACGCTGAGCCCATTGAGGAAATTGTCTACGTGGAGAAGCTTCTTGATATCCTCGTCTAGGTCGTAAATGGAGAAGTTCATCGTGTGGTGTGGAGGTGGGGGGAGGGGCAGTTCCTGACGAGGTGTCATGGAGGTGGGATGTTTATAAACGAGAAATGTCGTCAACGCGCGACATGGACTTTGCGACATTCACTTGGTGACACCCTCCGCGACACACACACTTTGTGACATCACTACACTCCTACATCACATACTCAGCCAACAGCTTATTAATTCAACATATACAAAAGATACAATCTATACATTAAACCTAGTTAGCCTTCAAGGTCAAGTGACACTTACCACAGTACTGTCTGTCCTTCATGTTGGCCATGAAGATACCAGCACCACAGGTTGGGGCAGGACATTCTCTTCTCAATCTCTCAACCTTACCTTCGTTGTCAACCTTGTAGTAGGTCAAGACAGCCAACTTGTGCTTTCTGTGCTTGTGCTTGATCTTCTTTGGGGTGGTGTAGACCTTCTTCTTTCTCTTCTTACCACCACCTCTCAATCTCAACACCAAGTGCAAGGTGGATTCCTTTTGGATGTTGTAGTCAGAAAGAGTTCTGCCATCTTCCAACTGCTTACCGGCAAAGATCAATCTTTGCTGGTCAGGTGGGATACCTTCCTTGTCCTGGATCTTGGACTTGACATTGTCAATGGTGTCGGAGGATTCGACTTCCAAGGTAATGGTTTTACCGGTTAAGGTCTTGACGAAAATTTGCATCTTGGCTTGTCGGCACGATTTGCTTCTTTCTTACCAAAGTGTTACAGAGGAAAAGAGGGAAAAGACCAGTTATACCCAGAGGAAAGTTGTATTGGTGTGTTTGGAAAAAAATTGTCACTACCCAAGCAGAGCCTTCTCCGACGGCGATGTGCGAAAAGCAGACGAAGAAAAAAAAATGGAAAAAAAAGTGGAATCTGAAAAATTGAAATTGGTCACGTGTAAATATCCCTCTCTAGGTCAAAGCCCTAGTGATGAAACAACAATGCAGCGCGGGTATTTCCATTCCTGGTATCATCATCCACTTTAGGAGATGACTTTGACCTGGGGGGGGCAGGGTTCTGCTTCAAGTACAATGGTTGCCCTATTGTGTAAGGCGACAACATGGCCCTACTTATCACCTCTTCCCTGCTGGCGCAACCATCCGCTCTATAAGAAAGGACCAATAAGACCATCACGGGGCATAGTCGGACAGAGCCGGACAGAGCCGGACAGAGCCGGACAGGGCCGGACAGGGCACAAAAAAAACCCCATCAACTAAATGGGTTTGGTTTCTGGGGGCCGACCGCCTTAAATACTAGACAATGCACTTACACCATCGAGATATACACATTGTTTAATTATACACTCATTCTACTAATTGTATACGTATGTTGGGGGATCTCGTTCTTCGGCATCGCGAACAACTCCGAAACCGGAACCGGAACCGGAATTCTGTCAATCCCGTTTCTGCCGGCGCCAATGTCCCCACCAACTACTCCGACACCGAAGAGTTAACCCACATCCTCAACGACGAGTGCCGTTGGGAAAAGGGAGCCCGCCAACCGAAAATAAGCCTCTGGAAAACGATCTGGCATGCATTCACGTGTAGGCGATGATAAGCCTACATATCCAAATCGGACTCGTCGGATTCATGGGACAGCTTGCCCCTAGTCGTCGCAAGCCGATTGATCGATCTTCTTGACACGATGTTCAAGCGGGACAAGTAGCTCTCCAAAACTTCGTACCGGAACTGGTTGGGGTCGTTGCCGAATTTCTCAAATCCAATCATACGGTCCACCTCCTTTCCCTGCTTATAAATCACGACACAGGGTAAAACCTTGATACCCAACTTTTGCACGAGAAAGGGAGCATTCTCGGCTTTGATGGCAAACACTTTCAAATCCAAATGGTTTGTGGCTAGTATCTCTAATTGTTGGTTCATAATTTGGCAGGTACGAAACGTCGGCTGGTGGAAGTGGACTATAGAGACCGGGTTTTCCACAATCAAGGCCATCAACTGTTTCTCGGTGTTGATAGAAACAACCTGGCCCAACTCCTCGCTGGTAGTATTGGCAATAGTGTTATTTATAGATTTGAATGCCGATGAGAGCTGTTGTATTCTTGACTCGCGGTACTGCTGAATAACAGAATCGTCGTTTTCTAATTCTGCAAGTAGCTCGTCCTCGTCTTCAGAAGTCCCGTCGTGTAGTTTCGACTGCTGGTACTTTTCTAGTATATGGGTATCTTGGCTGTTCATTGTAAATTGTGTAGTATGTCCTTCAAGGTCTTGTAGGACACGGTGTTTGTCGGATCGCTTTTATGGCGCGAGATAATGTCGATACCGCGTAATATGCTTTTGTTTGTGTCTTTGACGGTGGCGAGAATCAACTGGAGTTCGCCAAGTATGACTATTTCGTCCTGTTGTTGTGACGATGGTGTTTGCTGGTTGGTGGTGGACATGTGGTGGATAGTGTTGAAATGTTGACGCTTCTGTGTCTGGTGCGCATTTCTTTAAAAAAAAAAAATTACTGTGCTAAGAAAAGCGGTTTGCTAGGAGTTAGTCGTGGATGTGGTGGAGCTAGGAGTTGGGGATTGTTAATGTGGATAAATATGGCTGTATTTGGAGGGCTGTATTTTGCAAGATTAGATGGCTGAATTCTTCATGTTCAAATGGTTGTATTTGGCATGGTCAGATGGGTGTGCTCTGTTGTGTGCCCTCTCTTATATACAAGCTCACTTTCCTGGTGAAAAGGACCAGCACTCTCTCATTTAATCCTATATAGTAACAAACGAGTCAAAGCCAATCTCCCATCCGAGTATATTATCAGCAATACTAGCCAAGCAAAGAACAACGTTGAATAGCGACAGCTTTCCTATAGTGTTTGTTCTAACAGTTAATTAATATTGGGTGAATTGCCGCAAAAAAATCCCCCCAAAAAAATGAAAACTCCATAAAGTGTCGAATCTAATGAACTCCCACAAGAAGAGAATATGGGAGAACCAACAACGACAACCACCCGCACCATTTAAGATTGTACTTTGGTACATGTTATTAAAACGTCTCTATATTTTCATTAATGTCTATTTAGTAAAATGCCGATCAAAATATATGCTCAAAGTAAGGATATACCTGCCAGCACCAATATATGCCAGAAAGAGCCACTATAGTCGCCCCATTAATTTTGGATTGTCCTGAACACCTACAGGACAGTTTTGTGTACCTGGACATGGCGAATCCTAAGAAACTCCAACCAGTACATTATGCAATTGGGCTATCTTTACCCATTTATCCCTCCAACAACCATCTACACCCTTCCCTCCTCATGCCAACCTCACACCTTCTCACTTCACCCACTCTTTACCTGTGTGTCCACGAGTCAGGCTCTAAAAAAAATACAAGCCTCCACCACATGCACCTCTCCACCACATAATCTACCCGGCATTGCCTACCTTCCCCTCCCTCCGCTCAATCTCCCTCTGCTTTATTAAATCATAAAGCAACTTCTTCAACTCGTTATTTTCGTCAATCAAGGCAATCTTGATCTTTTCATTTTCATTAAACTTCTGCAAAAGATAGTTAAACTCCTTGCACAATTTCAAATATGTCACTTTCAAAGTGGTGTACAACGACAATAGTTTGGACGTATTCACCATGGCCGCTTTTACACTGGACACCGTGGACATATTCACCTTATGGTCCTCAAGAGTAACATCGTCGGTCTCGTCAGTGGCCACCGTCGGCGGAGAATCAAACTGGGGCGTCGACGCAGACGAAGTCGACGACAAACTGGGGTCTATTGGAGAATGCATCTCCAAGTCCATCATTACCCGTTTGATTTCCTCGTCCAACGAAAGCGGATCATCGCCTATTTGCATATTTGGTGACAATTGTCGACTATTTAACAAGTCCAAGTCAAACCCGATTGTGTTCGGAGAAGTCATAACGAGAGTACTGCACCACAAGCTTACTAAACAGACACGGCCCGTATCCTGAATAGTTCTTCCTGGATATTGTTCTTCCCATAGTAATCAAACAAGCCAGAAAAAATAAAATAAAAAAAAAATCCTGAGATGAGATGAAACAACGCGCATGCGACTTTTTTGCAACTTCTCTACGACATGTGCGACACACTGCACCATATAAACAAAGCATATAGCAGTTCATCCTACAATATATATATATGTTTCAAAACCGAAAATAAATAACTAAATACAACAAAGTATCACCTGTAAACAATGCTTATATACATGAAAGGTCGCTTTAACCTGTTTCCCAGGTGGAACTGAATGACGATGTAGCGAAATAAATAATCAACAGCCAAAAAAAAAAAAAAAATAAAAACCCAACCAAACCCATAATGCAGAAATATATCTATTGTAAAAAGTTCAACTTCTTCACCTCAGACAAGACCGACGAAGTATTATTATCGAAAACCCCGCTCTCATTCCACTTCTCCGTTAACGTGCTCAACACCCCCTCAAAGGCTAGTCTGCCTGTCTTGGCATTCTGGCCAAATCGTTCCACGCTCCAGTCCTCGATTTTATCGCATATTCGTGAAATCGAAGCAAATGCAGTAATCTCAGCACTCTGTTCAAACAAAGTGCGAGTGTTGGGTAATTCGGGATCAGGTCTATAAACCACCGTCTCGTTCACCAACAACAAGTGGTTCATGGTTAAGTTTGACGACTTCATAACCAAAGTCCGATTCTGCAAGTCCACTTCGCTAACTTCGCGAACATAACTAACTGTAGCACCACCAACCAAGAACGATAACCATTTCGGAATGGACTGCTTACACCCAATTAGTCTCTCTGTACGAAGCACCTGAGTTTGTGGGTCCAATTCCCGGTGGAGGATATCCACCGATATAACATGGGTGGATAATTCGTTGGGATACTTTTGCCAGTTAGCAGCTGTGACTTGTTCCCAAGGGTAGTTGAAATAGTGATCCGATTCGAAAAACTTCATTTTCTCCAGTGGGTTTATATTAGTGCCTGATTAGACTATAGCTGGACTTGTGCTATGACTAGCAAGAGCTGAAACTGATAACTTCAAGTCTACTCTTATGACTGAAAGTACATAGAACTGATATACAAGTACAATAATTAAAAAAAAAAAAAATCTCGAGGCTGGAAAATTCCTCCTTCTTTTATGGAAATTTTTTTACTTGATAAAAAAAATTTTTTTTGTCTCTCTCTCTAATAAACGACATTTCTTTTTTTTTTTTCACACTCTCATAGTCAAGTGGGTAATAAAAAAAAGAAACTACACATATACTGTGGTTATTTCCCGGAACTAATCGGAATTAAAATTGCTATAAGTGTGATAATCTATTAGAGTTTGCTTTTCATTTTTGGTAGAACCGGGCTGCATAGCAACCAATTATATATACACAATAATGCTCTGTTTCCTTCTAAAAGCCGATGGAATCATCCGAATCTTCCTCACTTGAGGAGTAATCACTTGAATCTAGTGGGGCCTTCTTGAGTGGTTTCTTGATATTTCTTGATACACCGCCACTGTTTTTGTTAGCCATGATTCTGGTGGCAATTGGCTTTTCGTCTTCGGTGTCTGTACTGCTCTCCATGTCGCTATCACTGGCTGGAGGATTTGCTCTTTTGGGGACTACGGTCCGGGGAACCGGTCTTGCAGCCACACTTTTCAGTTCAATTGTAGTTTTAGGTAATTTTACGCTAGATAGAGATGCAATGGGTGTTCTTTGTGCAGGTTTCTCCAAATTCGAGAGCCTTTTCACTGGTTTCTTGGCAGGAGATGTAGTTGATTTGGGGGATACTTTCATTGGGGGATCTTTTTTCTTTGGGGGATCTTTTTTCTTTTCGGGAATCTGTGCTTGTTTTCCGGGGGAGTAGCTTGGATTGTCATCTGAGGAGGACGGGGAGTCTGAGTCTGAGTCTGAGTCTGAGTCGTCCGAGGAACTGGAATCTTCCGAAGAACTGGAATCTTCCTCACTACTCGACTCCTTATCACCAATGTCAACCCTCTCGGTCTTCATATTACCGGAATTCTCTCCAGAAAACGGTGACGGCTCCTTAGAACCGACAAATGTGGGTGGTGACATAATCTTGTACATCGACACATCCATGTCTTCGTCGAAATGGTCCTCGTCAGATTCTGAATCCTCGCTTTCGTTTTCGCTTGCTTCTTCATCAGATCCCGAGCTCAGGTCGGAGGCCAGGTCAGAGTCCAGGTCAGAGTCCAGGTCGGAGCTCAGGTCAGAGTCCAGATCAGAGTCCAGATCATATTCCACTTTTGCTAAGGGCTTCTCAGACTTGGTGTCAAGCTGATTTGGGCTTTCCTTGGCCGTGTTTTCCTCTACAGATGATGCTTTTGTTTCAACCCGTGCCTGCTTCAGTTGTACATCAAGTTCTGGTATGGACTCTTCCTCCTTTCCTTCCAGCTCCGCTGAAAGTTCACTTTGGGAAACCATTTCAGAGTCCAGGTCAGACTCAGAGTCAGACTCCAGATCAGACTCAGAACCACTCATATCTTCATCCTTTTCACGCGCCACTACACTGAACGGTCCGTCTTTTTTGTTTGACTCTTTAGTATCGACACTCTCTTCCAAAACATGTGCTTCCGACATTTGTAATTCTTCTTTGATTTTCATCGTAAGAATTTCATCCTCCACCACATCAACAACATCATCAACGTTCTCGTCATCAATATTCTCATCACCGATACTTTCTTGCTGGGTGCTAGCAGAAGCTACAGCATCGATATTGACATTGCTGGAAGTTCCACCTTCCGTATCACTAACATCCATATCCACATCAACCACAACCGGGATAGCTTCTTCATATTTACTGTCGGCTCCAGTATCGGCCATAGCTATATCTTCAACGACAACTTTGTGGACCTCATCTTCCACTACTTGGTCATCATGTTTGCTTGGATCTTCTCCTGGATTCTCGTCGTGAACCTCGCCTGGTGATTTAGTCTCCGAAAGATGGATGTTATTATTCACAATCTGCTCTTCTTCAGAACCCTGATCATTTTCCTCTTGCTCCCGATCATCCGTTGCTTCATCTCCAGTGGTTTCCGAATCCACTGGCATCAAGTATGGCTTTACTATTTTCCTGGAGTCCGTGTTTATGTCGGCCTCTTGTTCAGACTCCGCAACAACGTTGCTCTGGAGCTGTTTGTTTGGTGTCTGGGCAGTAAATTCAACCATTTCTTTCACTTCCGATTGTAGTTGTGGATTCGGTCCGAGCTGCTGCTCTAGCTGTTGTTCTTGCTGTTGTTCTTGCTGTTGTTCTTGCTGTTGTTCTTGCTGTTGTTCTTGCTGTTGTTCTTGCTGTTGTTCTTGCTGTTGTTCAGAGTCCTCTTCCGGTTGAGGACCAAGCTGTTCAGATTCTGGTTCTGGCCCCACATCTGGCCCTACATTCACCTCCTCAGCCAAACTTTCCTCATCCAGTGCTACTTTTCCTTCAATAATTTCAGCCTCCTCAGGCTCAACTACAGACTCCAAAGGTACCATACTGGACGCATCATCTTCTTCACTATCGTAGTCATCATCTTCATAGTCATCATCACTACCCGCATCTTCAGATGTAGACAGGTCTTCAGAATCAAATTCATCCGCTGAAGCCTCTACATTTGGTTCTTCTGCATTTGATTCACCCGCTGAAGCCTCTGCATTTGATTCCTCTAGTAAATTAGTCGGCTGAACCGCCTGAACCGAGGCATCCCCCTCACCACGTTCCTCCTGAACAATATCCTCATCTCCCTCACCACGTTCTTCCCCGTCAGTCTCTTCACCACCACTCCCAGGCTCGTCCGGGTCCACCAAACTCAAATTCGCACTACCAATACGTAGAGGCATATCCAGTACACGAGGAGTACCTGCATGGTCCCCACCATTGGCAACACCCATAGTGGTGGCATTAGCGCTGATGCTGGGCGTATACTTTGACCGCTGGATTTTTGAATGGAACGAGTCCGCGATTCCATCCGACTCATCATCGTCGTCATCGTCAAACGAATTGACATAGTTTGTCCGTTCCCGATTCAACGTCTCGGTAACCTTGGTCCTCTTACTCACCTGAGCCAATAGGTCCGTATGTGGACGCTTATTAGAAAACCCCGATAGGGATGGGGTGGAAGTTAGTCCACCAGCACCGGTGCTGTTAGCATTCACACCGGCCTTAGCCAATAACGGGACTCCGGGCTGGTGCATGGTGGATTTCAAGTGCCGTTTGTCTACCACAGGCGCAGACTTTAGCAAAATATCATTTGTATGAAGCGCCATTTCGAAAAACTCCAATAAATGCCCATCTACACCAAGCTTGCCGTCCAGAGCCTGCTGGTCTGTGTTCGACGCTGACTGGACAGTTTTGGAAACACCGTAAGCAGTTACGAGATCACTAAACAAACACGCAAATGGATAGTATAACCGAGATTCATCAGCAAGCAATAACGGAAGGAGGGTACTGGTAAACACCTTGATCACCTCATCGATACCCCCGTTTCTGGGTGGCTGCTGCATATGGGTTTTGGCCTCCACAAGTTGGGAAAATGTAAAGTACAAGTCACCCACCTCGTAGTGGTAATCTAGTATCTGGGATTCTTCATACACATGCTGGTCAAGGACAAGTTTGTTCTCGTGGATGGATATTCTTGGGTGGGTGATTTGTAGCTCTGCCGGTCCCGGCACAAAACCCGATTTCATGATATTCAACTGGTGAAAGTAATATAGTACTGGGTCCCGCAGCAACTGCTGAACTATGCGGTCATAGTTGAACAATATACTGGGTAGAACAACCGCCTCATGCTCAATTATCGACTCAAGTAGCTGGTGCTTGATCCACTCCTTTAACCCGAACTCACACGGAAACCGCACCGCATTCTTGGTATAGTATTTATCGTATTTGGTATCTATAAAGAGCAACTCGATGTTGGAGTACAGATGGGTGAGTACGCGGCAGTTGTTGTTGAGTATAAGCAATACTTTCCTGCCCTGGAGCTGGAACTGTAGATTCATCCGCAAAAGGTAGATGTGAAACTGGTACGGGTTGAACAAGCCCTTGGGATAGTAGTTGTAGTGGTTGTTAGGCACTGAAGACACCACGTGAGGGTCTAGGAAGTCGGACGCTGCCAAGTTGGACAGCACCGATATGGTTATTAGCTCGTTATTTACAGAGAGGTTTATTTCATCAAGGTAGTACACGTTATTCGGAGTAAAGTAGTTCACCCGAGAGAAGATCGCGAGCCACTGGCTTTCAAGCGTCGGCATACGCGTCTGGTAATACCTATCCATACGTTCAATTACATCAATTATACCGTCGTGGTCGATTTGTAGGGGTATCTCACCGGTGAACAACCGGCTAAAGTTCAGAACAAAGTCCAAAACGTCGTTCAAATCCGTGCTGGAAGTGTAGAGTTTGGAGACGTATTCCACGAGAACGTGGTAGCACGTTTGTGTGGCCGAGTTTTGTCGAATCAACGTTTCCGAGTCAATTATCGACTGTATGGACTCGAGAGTGAGCTGGGGAATACTGGAATGGAAGTAGTTCCACAGGGAAACGAGGGTATGGTCTAGACATATTGACTGGTGGTAGTTGTGGTAGTCCAAAATCACCAACTTTAGATCGTCGTCTATATCGAACATCCCTTTTGTGTGTGTGGGGGTGGGGAAGGCGAGGGGACGAATGCGATGAGCCGATCACGTATTTACCGTTTAAGCGTGGAGGATCGTATACATTTGGTGAAGATCATCGGTGATTTTTTTTTCTTATTATTTTTTCTTAGTGTGACATTTTGTTAGGAGCGAAAAGTAGTGCGAAATGGTTAATCTTTTCCGAAGAGGTCACATGACTGGGAAGTAATGGGTGTGTGTTGTCCTGGCTGTAAGAGTTATTGGCTACTTGTTTTCTAGTTGTGGGAGAGGAGCGGTAATCTGACGCAATCCATTTCGCATCGGTGAATAATTGCGAAATTCCACGTATTGCCACATTGAAAAATATACTCGTCATTACCCGCACATTATTGAGGTTATTTCAGAATAACATTTGATGGTAAGGATCGTGTGACCCATAAAGTTTGGCATGGATAATATTTTTACTCATCTCCAGACCTTAAAGGTTTCGTCCCCCACTACTTGTTTTTCTTGTCATGAACAATTCCATATTTGGATCCTTTGTGCACGGGCGTCATCCGCCTTGAATAGGAAATCATATTTTTATTTTTTGGGGGATTCAAAGCCCTGGTCATTTTGTTTGAAGATGTTGGCGATGACATACATAGTGGTCACCGGGGCGGTCACAGAGCCAAATTGCAAGTATTGGCGAAATCCACTTACGAAAAACTTGCTAAAGATGTTAAGCGAGTTTCGTAATTCATGAGCGAGCGCATTGCCCTTTCATCCTTCAGGAGGACGGTGTTGCTATGCGGAGCTTCCAGAGGGGGGGTTGAAATAGACCCATATTGCAAATATTTGCTACTAGAATGGTTAAACCAGTAAACGAAAATTCACTATTTACTCATTGATAAGGGAAGCACACAAAGCTCTGGGATGGAAGGGTGTGTTACTGCCGGATAATGCCAACATATTTCCGAACCTTCCGCTTAGTGTATATATTGCAATCTTTTGTCGACTTTTCTTTTCCAGAAAGACCAAGTCTGTACTGAAGCATACGTCAACTGATTTTACAGAAGCAGTGACGAGACTATATTTTGTAATCCGGCTGAGTCTATTTCACGAGTAGCCAGTTTTTACAAGTACGCCTTGTAGTGGTCACGCACCATACCAATCTTTCTATCCTTCCCAGTAGTGTTCCTAATCAACCCTCGATCAGATAGTAATGATCAGGTGATGATGCCACTAATAATAAATCCAGACAATGGCAGCTCCAGACGTTCACCAAGAAAAATAGTCCCGACCCAGAAGCCGCGAAAAAAAATAAAAAAAGAAAAAAAATGGAGTAAAACCTTACAAAGCACACTGTTATCCCATAGTTATCCAGACGTCATCGCAGCATGGGTTCATCGAAAGCAAACTTCATATAGTGTACAAGTCTTGGCAGTGGTGTATGCATGATTGCAGAAGAGACAGCGATTCAGCTGGCTATTTATAGCTCATGTTTTCCTCTCCCAGCATTTCTTGCATAACCATGGTTTTGCACCCATGTCAATACCATATAAATAGTGTAAACATCCCCTAAATTATGCTGTCTATACTCCATTTCTGGTTAGACAAATG
>JAJLZI010000084.1:0-46599 GCA_030572135.1 Intestinozyma alai
AAACTGCTCCCATCTACTTGAGCAAGGTAGAGGTACATGGCGGCGAGAACTTTTCATCAGAATTCTTCCGCAAACTATTAAGTCCTTTGGTGAACAATAGTGACTATACCTTAGCGCAGTTGGTATCCGGCATTACAGCATCACAAGATCGGTTACACAAAACGGGAAGTTTCCAAACCATTTCCGCCAGCTTACACCCCGACAACTACAGCCAATACCCGGCAACCATCCCCAATTACAACAAAGAACGGGCAATTGCTACTAAGGTGGTTTTTGATGTATTACCATATAACCTCATTATCAGTGAAGGGTTTGTTAACTTCAACAATGAGGAATTCTTGAATCTCAAACTCAACTATTCCAATAACAATTTCAACGATAATGGCGAGTTGGTCAAGTTTGGCGTCGACTACAACCCATACAAGCCAAGCGAACACTTGATTTCTCATGCTTCTTTCTTATCCAGCTTGAACAATCCCAAGTATAAGTTGTTGATTGACGTGACCAACTTCCAGAAGAACAACCACCGCTGGCAGCAGGCCAAAGAAGGCTTGCTTGGTGGTCTTATTGGTTTGGTTTACGAAAAAGAATCGCATTTTAGTGCCCTTTCTGGTGTCAGTTTGTATAAAAGAAACCTTAGCGATATCCAGGATAGTGCTTCTGATGATGTCAAGTTCTTTGCCGGCGATTACTTGAAGCTTGCATGGATAAACCGGTTTTCGTGGCAAAAACTAAACTATTTGCACGAAAGTAGCAGGAACTTCCCCAGTAAAGGGTATAATGTTTCTGCGAGTAATGAGATTGCCAGCGTGGAGGAACAGGCTGATTCCAGCACCAGTGCCACGTTTATTAAGCCCACGTTTTCTTGTAACTACTACCATTCGTTCTTGAACAATCATTTCACGGCTCATCTCCAGGGCCACATTGGAGCCATTTATACCAGTGGGGGAGACTTCCCGGTGCACACATCGGATAGATTTTATCTCGGAGGTTACAATTCTTTTCCTGGGTTTTCTCGTAATGCAGTCAGACCCGATGGAGGCTTGCAGTATTATAAATTGCAGGCAACGCTCTATTCCAAGGTTCCCCAGTTCTTTCACAGTGCTGTGGCCATGAAGTCAGCAGAATTATCTGACGGTGCTGGTGAAATCAACCCCTTGCGTCTCTATGCCACAGGGGCCTTGGGTAACGTTACAAATGGAGGTATTTTTCAGGATGACCTGAAAGCGGTTTCTCTTGGTGTGGGGTTACGGTACTTTAACAATTGGGCTAATTTCGATGCCGGCTACTACTTGAGCGAGGGAGGAAGTGCCAATGGTGATAGACAAGATGGGTTTAGAGGAGGCTGGCAGTTTTCTATTTCTCTTGGAGGGTCCAACCGTGGTTAGGGCTGGAAGAACCGAGGGAGTTGTAAATATTCGTACAGAAATACCGGCTTAGTATGTTAGACGTATTCGCTTTAAAGATATAAATATTCAGTAGAGGTATTTGGTAGAGGTACTCCGTAGAGATACTCCGTAGAGATACTCCGTAGAGATACTCAATAGACATAAAAGCATATCCATTAGATTGGTGTGCTTGGTTGCTTTCATATAGTGTATAATTTTGCACCCATGTCGCATGTCGCATTTCCATGTCGCACGACTTTTACACCCCATCGCCAAACGCGCGTACGTGCAAAGTTCACTTATAAATGTAAACAGTCATTTTTCACCTAAATCTCTTCTTGGCTCGGCGTAGATGGCACTTACGTAGTTTATAGTATATAGAGTATATAGATATCCAATCATGGGAGTAACTGGCCTCTTACAGAACCTTAAAGAAATACAAAACCCCGGTACGCTAGAACGATACCGCGGCCAGACGCTCGCCATAGACACTTACGGCTGGTTACATAGAGGCATCATCTCCTGCGCAGAAGAGTTGTGCCTCGACAAGCCCACGCGAAAGTACGTCAACTCCATACGTAACAAGATCACTATGTTGAAGCATTTTGGCATTAAACCGTACTTTGTCTTTGATGGTGCTGCGCTACCAACCAAGCAGGAGACCAACAATGAACGACGTCAGAAGCGTGAGGAAGCGACCCTTCAAGCCCATGAGTACCATCGCAAAAACATGCGTAAGGCGGCGTTTAAGGAGTATACGAAGGCTGCATGTGTAACTTCTCAAATGGCCAAATCAGTAATGGTGGAGTTGGATCAGTTGGGCATAGATTATGTTGTAGCTCCCTATGAAGCTGATCCCCAGATGGTTTATTTGGAAAAGATTGGCGTTGTTGATGGAATACTCTCGGAGGATTCCGATTTGCTTATTTTTGGGTGTCGTCGTCTCATCACCAAGTTGAAAGATGACGGTACCTGCATTGAGATATGCCGGGATGAGTTCAAGTCGGTCAAGCTGATCCCGGGTCTATCGATGTACTCTGGAGAACAAATGAGACTCGTAGCGATGTTGTCCGGGTGTGATTATACCAAGGGCATTCCTGGGGTTGGACTCAAAACGGCATTTGCGCTAGTTAGAAAGTATGACAACTTGGATAAGGTTATTGTTGCTCTTGGTGCTGATGGGAAACAAGTACCTCCTGATTTCAAGCAGGAGGTGTACCGGGCCAACTTGGCGTTCCAGTATCAAAAGGTGTTTGACCCCAATTTGCAGGTAGTTAAACCACTTTATGAGTACCCCGATGAGTTGGATGTTGATCACAATACGTTGGAGAAGTGCTGTGGTGAGGCATTAACCAATGAGATCTGGCGCCAGGTGTGCCGAGGAGTTATTCATCCCAATACCCACGAGGTGCTAGTATCTCGAGAACAGTCCTTACCAACGTTAAAGAGTCGTTCGGATTTGGGGGTTGGTGGTGCTTTTGCCAAGCCAAAGAGACCATTACCGACAGCGTCCAGTCAAGACACAGCAGTGGCTTCTAGGTCGGTATTGGACCTTCTTAAAACCAGCAAAGTGACGGTTACTTCTAGTGTCGGTAGTGTACCAGATGGTCCAATCCCCAAGACGCCAGAAAAAAGAAGAGGAGGAGTTACACGGACTAGAGGAGTCTACGAGTCCAAGCCAGCTCAGTTATCGCCAACTTCAAGAAAAATCCAGAAACTCTCACCGGCAAGTCCTTCGGGCAAGACAAGCAAGTTCTTTGGCGGTGCCGATACGACGACTCCATCCGTCAATGTGTCAGCTTCAACTACATTGCCAACTCCGTCTTCGTCAACCGGTCCAGACTGGGACTCTAGTTTGGTGATTGAATGCGATATTCCCGAAGGCTCTTCTCCACTAAAGGGTGTTCGTGACCCCCCAGCAGTGGATACTGACCATGTGCTTGCTGAACTTGCAGAAACCACCAACGAGGATGAGAGTAGACACAGCGATGGCTATGCCAGTAGCAGTGCATGCAGCAGTTTCTGCGACACCGACCAATTACCACCACCACCACCACCAGCGAAATCGAGTCTGGCCGACCACGATGTTGATAGTGGCGATGATGAGATTGAAGAGTCGCCGTTTAAGCAGTCGCAGGAGCATAAGAAAGCCGACAACGATCCCAGTCTTGACCAATTTAGATTTGCATTACGGGAACGGTTTCTGTGGAATTCCAGTGTCTCGCAAGCAGCTAAAAGCATCAGCCTCCCTGATAGACGTGTGCCGTCGCTCGTACCCAAGAATAGAGCATGCATGTCTCTGAACAAGCAGACACTAGTCTTGAGCCACGAGGCAGAGCTAGAGGTTGATTGCGACATTAGCGAGGACGAAGAGGATGACTGCCGCACAAGAGTCAAGTCGCCAACCAAGATACACATGCAACAAACTATAGATTTAAAACGATTTGCATTTACACGGGGATGAACCTGGTGGAAAGTCTCCGTTGGCCGTATATATATACATACATACTGCATGTTCACACTAACAACCCCGCAACACACACGCACCAATAGCTAGTCTCGTTAGTTCTGCTTGGGTATTGTTAGTAATCTTTGCATCATTTAGTTTATACACCTTTTTAAATTTAGAAATGTCAACCAAAGCCAGGTAGATCAATGCATCTGTCAACGGCTGTTCTTGGTTATTATGTAGTAACTCGCCAAGGGACGTTGTCATCTCAGCGAGTCGCTCCATTGTAGCGTCTTTAGTGGACAATACCTTTACCACGATGACATGAGGGCATTCCTCGTTGATCCCGAACCGTTTTAGCGCATCGGCGATAGTGTTAACTGGAGATAAGTTGAAGATGATCTCTGCATTTAGAGTATTGGCGGCCATGGTGCCGTTGCAGCTGTTCACCAAGGACCGGTATAGTGCCAGATACAAATGTTCAACAGAGATGATGTGTTTCGTGTTGAGAAAGCAGTAGTCATATTGGGGGTTTGCCTGTAGTAGTTGCTGTTTGATATAGGTGATGTGTTCTTTCTGAACGTTCTGAAAGAGTGACACCCGGATGGTGTACTCGGGGAATTGCGGGAAGACAACAGTTGTCATGGTTGAAGAGCAATCTATGTCTAGTATCAGTATTGATGGCACTGTTCGTTAACTATCACCCATCTAGTGGGGCTTTTTTTTTCTGAATTGGTTTTTCGAGTATAAGCATCACCGATTGACATGGAGTTGGTAACACTTCCCTTTTTTTTCCACTCTATTGTATAGGCATTTTGGTTTACTTTGTTGGAACAGCTTGGTTAGGCTTTGTTTGGCGATACGGTTTCTGTGGGTTGGTGGGTTTTAATAGCTTCGAAAAACATCACCAAACGCATCACCCAACGCCCCAAAAAGAAATCAAAGTAAATACGAGAGTTGCGCGATAGGAAAAGCATTGTAGTGAAAGATTAGCACTGGACAAATCAGATCAACACTGAATAAATCAGATCAACACTGAATAAATCAGATCAACACTGAATAAACCAGATCAACATTGAATAAACCAGATCAACACTGAATAAATCAAACCAGCACTGAATAAATCAAACCAGCACTGAATAAATCAAACCAGCACTGAATAAATCAAACCAACACTGCCCACAATCGGCCCGGTATGAGTTCAGATATAGTAGGCGGGCTCCAAGAGCAGGCCACAGCCAAAGAGGATACATCTCACTCAAAAGTAACAAGTGAGGGTACTAGTGTAATCGACACTGACTGTAGAGACACATTAATACATGCGCTATTCGGCCAGCTAGATAAAAACTCCAACAATACACCACCACCACCACCCCAGGAAACTGACTATAACTACCCCGAACTCATTCTACAGTCAGCCGAACACGGTAACAAGTACTACGCATCGTTCCAGGGCACGGGTAAACAGTTCATGTCTGATTCGACGCCTTCGTCTAACATAATACTACGATGGGGAGGCTCAGCCATAGAGTCCACCCAGAAGTATATTCTCAACCACTGGCTCCACCATACTGGCGACGGCGATGGGGTAAACACTAGTAACAGTAATGCTAATAATAAACCAGAAAACAAGACAAGCAAGTTCCATTTTGCTGCTAGTGGGTTGTTCAGCTGGTCTTCTAATGACGCATACATACAACAGAGAAAACGAGAGCTCCAGCTCCAGAGGGGCCAGAGTAAGAGTATACAAGAACAGGTAGATAAACCCCACCCTAAAAGTATTAGTAATGGTTCTGATGATAACTCCAGCCAAATTTCTTCTACTGTGGAAAATTCAGACACACCAAAGTACGCCCATCATCGCCAATTAACGTTCCCACCAGAACCATCCAATAATAAACTCCACCAAATAGTGGAGCAAGAATCAAACAAATTTATACACGCAAGAATCCAACGAATCAAACTACTTTATAGTGAACAGATGGAAAAACAGATCCACGAGAGACGCATCAAGGACCACGAAATGAGACTTAAGAAGTTGAAAATAAAAGAAGAAGAGTACGAAAGGGATTTATTGCTGATTGAGAACCAGACCATAAAGCTGAATGGGGGTGGTGGTGGTTTGTTGGGCGGTCTATTTGGGTTTGGCACGACTAATTCTTCTCTGGCCAATAGTGTGCGTGGAAGTGCAGTGAAGTTGGACGAGGTTTTACCACCAAACAGACCCGAGTCGCCGACGGAGAGTGTGGCCAGTGGCAATGTTCCCAGCACGGCTGGCTCTAATAAAAGTGCGCGGTTTTCGTTGTTCCCGGTGTTTGGAAAGAAGGGCCGCACAAATAGGTCCGATATAAACGGAACCGAGGACCCGGTGGCGCTGGAGAGTGAAAAACCGGTGCAAGAAGACAATGGAGGTGGCGACATCAACGAGACTCCGGTTGGGCATGGTGACAACTTGCACCCAGCTAAAGATGAACTGGGGCAATCCCCCATGCTAGCAGTTAACCATAGTCCGGATATACTTCCTAATGTGGAAGTATACCCGACGCAGGCTGAAGACAGTGACGACGACGAATTTGCCGAATTCACATCGAGTCCCATGCCGGCCTCATCGCCAATGAACCGTATAGACAGTGCTGGTGATGCTGCTGGTAAGTCCAGCCACAACTTTTTCTCTGTAGACCACGCCAAGGCCAATCTACAGAACAACTATGAGTTGGTTGAAGTGTTCAAGCCAGATACAAAGGTAGTCAACCAAGAGACCACTTGGAAGACCAGCCACAACCCACCCACTTCTTCTTCTTCTTCTTGTAACACTGCTAGATCTCCCACCCAGCACGAACCTTCTCTATTAGATTTGTAACCATGCGTGTATAGAGACCCCTAACTAGTTCATCATTAAGCTTTATATAATTAGTCACGTGATGTTTCGATTATATTTTTCGGCCGAGATCGGATTGGCGAAAAAAAAAAATTGGAAATCTGCACGACCAGACATTACCATCCATCAACCACCAGGAAAGGTACCATTACCAATAGCATAAATATAGGTATACGTTCAACGGAATAAGTTCTAACGTAAGCGGAACCATCGCCATACATACATTCAGGTTCGAAATGTTAACGAGAAACTTGAAAACTGCAAAATTGCAGCATTCGTTCTCCAGGAGACTCATTTCAAAGGTCTCCTCCACACCCAATATCCAACTAACGACACTTCCAAATGGTCTTCGTCTTGTCACCGATTCGACTCCTGGGCATTTTTCTGCACTTGGAGCATATGTAGACGCCGGGTCGCGGTATGAGGATCCTAATTCTGCCGGGTTATCTTATTTGTGCGACAGATTGGCATGGAAATCAACCAAACACTACTCAGGTACTGAGATCCTACAAAACCTCAGCACTCTTGGAGGCAACTTTATCTGCTCGGCACAACGAGAACACATTCTCTACCAGGCCTCAGTGTTTAACAAGGATGTGGAGAAAATGCTAGAGATTATGTCGGAAACCATTCGGTACCCTGAGATAACCGACCAGGAGTTTGCTGAAGCCATACAAGCAGTGCAGTATGACGTAGAGTCTATGGAACACAAGCCGGAGATGCTCTTATCGGAAAAGTTGCATGAAGTTGCTTATAAAAACAATACTTTAGGTGTACCCTTATACTGTACTCCAGAGAGGTTGTCTAGCATCCATAAACAAGACGTGGTAGACTACCACCATAGTTTCTTTCAACCGCAAAATGTGGTGATAGCCATGATGGGCGTGCCTCATGATTATGCGGAACAGTTGGTTAACAAGTTTCTCGGTGATTGGAACGTCGAGCCTAAATATCGTCCATTTTTAGGACAGGTTAAGTATACTGGAGGAGAAGTATGTTTACCGCACCGTAAACCCATATATCCCAACCTTCCTGAACTCTACCATATTCAAATTGGATTTGAGACCAGTGGGTATCTCGACGACGATTTGTATGCTCTGGCGACGTTGCAGAAATTGCTTGGTGGTGGTGCTTCCTTTTCTGCTGGTGGTCCTGGTAAAGGTATGTATTCTCGATTGTACACCCAGGTATTGAACCGGTACCACCACGTAGATAATTGTATGAGTTTCAGTCATGTTCACCACGACTCTGGGTTGTTTGGTATCACTCTTTCGTTAAGTCCTGAGGCTGGGCATTTCTCCTCACAGATTATTGGTGAACAATTGGCAAGATTACTTGAAAAGGATCCTAGAAAGGGTGGGTTAACCGAAAAGGAAGTTTCCCGCGCCAAAAACCAGTTGATGAGTACGATATTAATGAGTACTGAAAGCAAGATTGCTAGTTTAGAGGATCTTGGACGTCAAGTGCAGTCCAAGGGTAGCGTTACTCCAATTCCAGAAATGGTGGAAAACATCAGACGGTTGGGCGTAGAGGATTTGCGTAATGTGGCGGAAAAGATCCTCACTGGAAATGTGGTTACTCCCGGTATAAGCTCGGGCACTCCATCGGTGGTTATGCAGGGAGAGAGGGAGGTTTTTGGTGATGTAGAGTTTGTGCTTCGGTACTTTGGGTTGGGCAAGTGGCTGGGTCCAGAGTTGAGCGAACCTCGTGATTTTAGTAAGAAGAAGGGTGGGTTTTTCGGTTGGTAGGAGGAGACTGACTGTATAGATGTGTGTATGTGATTGCATGTAGATAGAGAGTTTAGTGTTTGTATTTGTCCTGGTGAGGAAGCATTAGGTAGTTTGATGATAATGCAACTGTCCGAGAAGATAACGGGAAGATAACGGGAATATAACAGTAGAAGAAGAGTGTTGGTAAACCCAGTGTGCCCAAATATTTACCCCAACTACTCAATAAACAACACTTATACTATTTCTATATACCATATTCAAATGACCAAACACCCCCTCATACACCCAACCTGGCTCTCAATTCTAACACCTCCTTTTCCAACGAAAGTATACTCCCCTTCATGTCACCATTCTCACGCTGCAACACCTTCAACTGCAACTCCTTATCGACATTTTCCTGGTGAAGTATATCAACCGTGCTCTTATAATGGTTGATCTTGTTCAGGTAATCAAAGTTCTCGTCGTTATACTTCTTGCAGAGCTGCGACTCGTGGTCGACCCTAATTTCGAGTTGCTTGACATTGCGTTCGAGCTGCTTGATCAATTTCTCGCCCTCCTGTTTATCGTTCAACGTCTCGTCCAAGTTCAACGACAACTCCTTTACTTTGTTCTCCCAGAACTTCAACTGGTCGTTACTGTACAATTTCTGCTCAAGGTCATGCACTTTGGTCGAGAGCTCTTGGTTAGCCTTGCTGAGCGAGAAGTTCTCTTCCTGGGTCACTAGAAACTCCTTGCGTAACTTTTGTTGGTCCTGGTACTCGGAAGTGGACGCCATTTTGGTTTGGTTTAGTTCAGACTTTAACAATTCAGAGTCCTCGCGCTGGTTATCCAAGTGGTCCCTCATCAACCCAAGTTGTGACCTGGCCTGAGCTAACTCGGCACCAACTTCATCGAGATTAAGATTAAGTCCTGTCACGGTTTCCTGGAGCTGCGACTTTTCCTCCTGGAGTTGGTCCCGCTGCTGGGTAACTTCGTCAACCAACTCTTTCCATCCCGTCACTTGTTTGTTCAAGTTGGCAATCTTTTGCTCGTGGATAAACTTGTCATCCTCCAACTGGCGCGATTTGTTGGATAACTCATTTACCTGGGTTTCTAGCTCCTGTTCACGGTCTAATAACTCATCTAGCTCACCTTCAAGCCTGGCCCTAATCTGACAAACCTCTTCAAAGTCTAGCTGGAGTTTCTTGTTCTCTTTGATCAACGTGGTTTCTGTTTCCGTCTTGAAGTGAAGGTCCTGGCGCAACTGGAGGATTTGGTCCTTCATCTCTTCAGTAGCGGATTTATTCTCGTAGTTCTCAACATGGTAGGCAATCTTCTCCTTCAACTGTCTAATCTCGGCCTGGTTCCGGTTCAACTCAAACTTATTACTCTGAATCACCTCCTCCAACTCTGCGGTTTTGGCCTGGAAGTCTTTGATAAGGATCTGTGACGCCCGGGCTTCCTCCTTTACCAAGTACAACTGGTTCTTTACCTCACGTGCTTCTCGCTGGGCCGTTTCCGCATGGCGTTTGGAGATGGTTACCGCCGATTCAGCCAATTCAAGTTTACGGAAATATTCGTCTGAACGTTTACGGTAGAGCTCCATCGACAGCGACAACTCCTGGTTACGTGAGGTTAGGTTTTCGTTGACTACATGCAAATGGGCCAAGGTTTCCTCATAGTCAGACACACTGGTGCGGAAATTCTGCTGCTTGGCCTGGTATAGTTCATCTTCAGAGTCTCTTAAAAGGGCCTTCAACCGAAGAATCTCCGCCTTGGAGGTGTTGAGCTCTTCGCGAGTGGCACGCAAAGTCTTGGAGATGTCCTGGTAGATCTTGATAAAATCCTGGCTCACGCCACGGGAGTGCAATCTACTGAGAATGTTGCTGTCGCTTCTAATAAGCGAGTTTCTCCGCGAAGAGGCTGCAGAAGAACCACCGCTAAGGTCACCATCAAGAAGAGTACAATCAGTAGTGATCAACTCCTCGAGCTTTTGTTCTAGATGGTTAACCCTAGCCTGGGATTCACGGAACTTCTTTTCATAGTCGGTAGTCATGGTGTCGAGGCCCCGGGTTGCTTGTAGTTTATTCAACTTCTTTTGTAGCTCTATAGCATAGTTTTCAGCCCGCTGGTAGTTTGCTACCTCCTGTTGGAGCTGGTACTTGAGATGGATAACTTCGTCTTGGGGAGCTATACTTTTGGTAGGACTACTACGGTCTCCTCCCATTAACGACCGTCGCTTAACTGGCGACCCATCACCCTCAAGAGTAGACCCATTGCGAGCACGTTCTTTAAGTAGTCTGAGTTCTTCAGTGATACGTTTGTTCTCAAACTTTTCTTTACGATACGCTGCACTTTGTTCGTTTAGCTTCAACTTTATCGCTTGGTACTCTTCCATGATTGACGGGTCGTAAGCAACAGTGGCCGGTGGTTGGTTCTCTTTATTCCGTTCCCGTTCCCGTTCCCGTTCCCGGGCCTCTTGTTCAAGCCGGACTAGTTGGTTTTCAAGTGCAGTCACTTTACCGCTATACTTGTCCTTGGCTGCGGTAACATTCTCATAGTCACATTTCAATTCAGCCAATGCAGCCTCAGTAGCCTCCTTCTGTGCCATAGAACTATCCAACTGTTCTTTTAGTTCTGTCAACTGGTCCAAATGGCTCTGTTCCCGTGCTTTATAGTCTTCCAACTCACGCTTTGTCTTATCGTTGCCTGCCATCTCCACATTCAACTTTTCAATCCGTCTCTTTAGCTGGACTGACTCCTGGCGATAGGTATCGACTTGGCGTGATTTTTCCTCCATTCTTTGGGTCAACTGGGCAATCCTTTCCTTAGCTTCGGCCACTTCAGCCTGAGAACTTTCCCGGGATAAATCTACATTCTTCATCTTTAGTGTCAATGATTCAATCTTCAGTTGGAGTGCCTGCTTGTGAGTGTTGCTTTCCTTAATCATTTCCTTCAAACGATCGGTTTCCAGTTTCCACGAACCTTCCTTTGTCACTACTAATTTATCCTTCTCTTCAACTTGTAACCGCAACAGACTGACTTCCTGGTTCAAGCTGGTTATGGTATTTTGGTGCTGTTCTACTTGCTGGTGCTGGTGTTGGTGCAAGTCCTGGAGAGCCACTTCAATCTCCTGCTTCTGACGAACTTCCTCCTCTAACTTACCCCCGAGTCTAACCACTTCTTGCTTGGTTTCTGCTACCTGTACCAGGAGGTTCTGGTATTCCTGGGACTTTTCCTCGTACTGTTTGGTCAACTCCATTGTCTGAACCACGAGCTTGCTCTTTTCGGTCTCCAAGCTTTGGTTGGCCCGTTCTAGTTCGTTTATGCTCTTTTGTAGTTCTTCGATAGCAGCCATGGCCTTGAGTTCCTTCTGTTCCAACTGTTCATAGCTGGCGTCTCTATCCTTGACCATCTGGGTAGTAACCATCATCTCGTTTTCAAGAATCTTCACCTGGTCCAAAAGACGCTCTTTATCCTTCTGTAACGACTCCTTGGTGCTATTGGTGTTCTCCAACTGAGCTGTCACCGATTGTAAATCTTCTTGAACTTTCTTAAAGTCCAACACCTGCTTTGAGTCCTCCAACAACGGCTTGATATCCCAGAACAACTCCATCCAGTAATTGCCCAGTTTCAGTGCCATTATCGCCTCCATAGTTCTAGCTACAAGCTGGGCGCTCTGGATTCGCTTTATTTGACCCTGGATGGTACTTCTGGCGATGTTCCCACGGACTTTTCTTTGTACATCGGTGAATATGGCTTTCAATCGCAAATCACGTAGCTGTTCTAGTTTCCCCAAGATCCCATTCTTGAAGAATAACTTGGTGATTCCTACTTTGTAGGTATCGCTATCTAGTTGGATATACTTGAGGATTATTTCGCTATTGGCTCGAGAATTGCTCTTGGTAAATGCATCGGTATCATTCAAGATTGAGTACCTCTGTTCAAAGTCATCAAAGGTCATTCTGTTAGGGTATCCTGCTCTGGTTATACGTATACCTTCTAGGACCCCATTACATTGTAATTGGTCTAGAACTAGTTGTTTATCAAACTTGTTTGGTTGTTTATCGAGGTTTGGAAGGATACAACGTACGAAATGGGGTTCTGTAGCCTGGAGTTGATCCATAAGTGTAGAAAGCTGATCCTTATGTTTCTGGGATGATGTTTTGACACGTTTGGGAGGACCACTATTACGGTAGCCACGATTACTATTGCCAGTACCACCATTACTTCCACCACCACCTGTCTCAGAATCCAAATGTGGATCACTCATAAACATATCTCTAATGAACCGATTATTAGAACTAGTCAATAACAGAAGTATTCCATCACTCACAGGATCAGTATTCTTCTGTAACCATCCATCTACATTATACTCCACAGCACCAGCATAATGTTTAACTATAAACCCCAGTTTATACTTGTTCTCCAGAAACTTACTATGAGAACCAGCAAACTTACTTGATAACTTCTCCATAAACGACTTATCACTAGCTTTTGGTATCATACACTCTTCATCTAATAACTTAAAGATCCCCATACTATTGGTATTACGTGATTCAATCAAGTCTATAGTAGGCTGAAGATCCTGACCAAAGTCTATAAACTCCCAGTCGATGTTTTCCCGAAGGTATTCACTCTGTTCTAGAACAAACGAGTGATGGTTAAAGAACTGTTGGAGCTTTTCATTGGTGTAGTTGATGCAGAGTTGTTCAAAGGAGTTGACATCGAAGATTTCGAATCCGGCGATGTCTAAGACTCCAATGAGGTTTGTGAAGAGGGAGGAGGTGGCATTGTTGGTGGTAGTGTTACTATTAGTATTATCGTTACTGTTACTACCAGCACTACTGCTACTACCCCGTCCGTCCAAGTTCTCGTTGATCCTTCCGATGATGAACTGGAACAACTTCTCATAAAGATACTTGGCAAACGCGTCGATGACAAACTTGGCTTCCGAGGGTCGTTTTGATTTGGTGACGTATTCGCGTCCGGCCTTTACTTTCGGGCGTAGAAGTGTTTCGGTGAACGCGTCTGGGGCTATTCCGAGCATCTCTGCCACCGGGGCCACCGGGGAATCGGCGGTGAATGTGGCCTGGTCGGATTTCCATGACGTAAAGTCCAAGTTTCCGAGGTGGAGGATCACCGCGAGGGTCTGGAATACAAACCGGGTCTGATCGAAAGTGAACCCCACGATAGCGAGGGCGTCAATAAGGAGATTAAAGTCGGCGATATCGTCGATTCCCGGTTCATCGGCCCTTTCCGGTGCAGAGTCAGACCCAGACCCAGACCCAGAACCGGGTCCGCTTCCGGTTGGCAGCCGGTACTGATTGGTTAAGTACTTGTAGGTCGAAATGTCCCGGTTTAGCCCTAGATCCGACAACCGGTCGTAGCCTTTCAAGAACTGATAGAAAATGTGGTAGTTCCGTTCATGGTGGGATTGGTGCACCACCCGGGACTTCTCGAGGAGGTAGTAGTCGATGGTGGCACCGGTGATGCAACCGCTGGTACTGTCGGGGGTAGTTCCGGACGCAGTGCCCCTGGTGCCCCCGGTGCCCCCGGTGGAGAAGTAGATCTGGATGAACTTTCCGAACCGCGACGAGTTGTTGTTCTTGATGGTCTTGGCGTTTCCGAAACTCTCCAATATCGGGTTGGCCCGGAGGATCTTGGTGTCGATGTTCCGGGGCGGTATCGGGGCCAATGCCGGCCCGAGCCCCGATCCGGGCGGGGAATGCGAACCTTCGGTTATCGACGACAAGTACTGGATAATCTTCTTGGTGTTTTCCGTCTTACCGGCCCCACTCTCCCCGGTAACCAAAATCGACTGGTCCTTCTTGTTCGACAACAAGTTCCGGTAGGTGGCCTCGGCTATGGCAAAGATATGCGGCGGTGGCGGCTTGTCCAAGTCGGAATACTTGTGGTACCGGTGCAATGTCGCCGGTTCGTATATCGGCAAGTGTTTATACGGATTGACCGCAACAAGAAAGAGACCGGAATACGTGTATATCAAGTCGTCTCTGTACCGGAGGTACATGTTGTACACAACCGAGGGTTCGTTCAAGTGCGTCAACTCCCCCATGTCCTCACACTTGTTGAACTTGACCGGATTGCAGTTGGTGAGCGTGTCGAGGTCGACTATGCGCTGGTGGTGGTCTTTCGGGGAAATGTCGTCACCGACTATGGTGACCCGGCATTTTCCGTCGTCGAGGTAGTCGGAAATGTACCCTCGGACAAAGAGGTCGGTGGGGTCGGCGACCCACACCCAGTTTTTCGACAGGGGGTTATGGTGGTCGGGGGTGGGCGTCATGGGGTGCGGATGGGCGGTTGGTTGTGTCGGGGTTTCTCGAAGTTTCTGTCGGGGATTTCTCTGTCGGGGATTTCTCTGTCGGGGATCTCTCTGTCTGTTGGAAAATCACTTAACCGCAATCACCCAGTCGACTCGTGGTGTCTCTAATTCTCAGCGTACACTATACAGACTTCTCGGTTTTAACTAGATTCGGTATGGACAGCTACTTTGAATCAGCTTGGTGCCGCTGGTCCCTACTATGGTGTGATGTCGTAGTATCCGGTGTGTCGTGGTATCCGGTGTGGCCTAGTATGGCAGTTGGTGGCGATGATAAAGAGTGAGTGAGTGAAAACAGAACAACTGCCGGGGGGTTATTTTTGTCTGACTGTGATTCCTTTATTTTTGTCTGTCTGTGGTTTGTTTTGTTTTCATCGAGAAGGGAAAAAAAATAATCCATTCCGGCATATAGCCGTGTAAGAGCTAGGCATTTGTCCCAACTTGGTACCATGGCAACGGGGAATATATGTGTGTGTGTGTCTCTCTGTGCAAAAGGGTCTTCAGTATGGTGAAGTCAAACAGGAAGCAATGACCTACTTAGAGTAAGAGAGCCCTGTGGTTGGTGATAAGCAATGCATACCAGCATGATAGATGGTGTATCTAACTATGAGCACAGATCTGTCGTCACACGCGTCGTTTATTTTTTTCTTTTCCACAAGCACAAACTAAATGGATCCATTGTTCTGGGATTTCCTGATTGGGACAATTATTGCCTGTTAAAGAATGCACCATCTAAACATGCTTCCCTCTCATACCTGGGTTGCATTTCTATTTGGATGATGTAATGGAAGGTGTAGAGGGTGTTGGTGGGTGCAAACTGTAGAGAACACTTATGGGAATTGAATGGGTGGATTTGTGTGCACTTGTGTGCACTTATGGGTATTGAATGTATAGAGAATGCATGTATACGATATACTATACCCAGTATATGCGTACTGGCCTGCTCCCACTCATACACAAACCAGTTAACGGCATTACTCTTCCCGTCATTGCCTTATGGTTTCTTCGTGGTTACTGAAATTGCAACCGCGAATAACTTTCCTCATCTCGTGTAGTAGACTTCTGCGCCGGTACTGGGCATTACTGGAGAATACAAAACTTAATATTGCCCATAAACTCTCAGTTACTCAGGCAGCCGGTCCTCGGAGCCGTATGGGTACTAATCCAGCTTTTGTTGCTTTCTCTGTCTACCTGCTTGGCAAGGATTACAATATACATACGCAAACTCCCGGGCTAGAAGCTCTACTGTATGATTGTGGCATATATGGCTAGTAGATAAATAATGATATGTAACATAAACACCAGCACTTGTTGAACAGAGAAACTTCAGCTCATACTTTGTAGGAATCAGTTGATGTGTTCTGGCTCGTGAATTAAACATCTCACGTGAATCAAACATCACCAGAACCATTCACATCCTGCTACAAATCCAAGCAAACCGTAACCTTCTCTCCCAAAATAAGCATCTCGAAAATTCCCCCCAGCATCACCCCCAGCACCACATCCCATTAGATACCCAGTCCAAGGCACTTTCTGGTCTAGGGGTATCCCGCTCCGTCTTTGCCCTCTCACTTCTCCCTAACCATCCAAACTCTCGAACCATCGGCAATACTCCCATCTCCTCTGCCATCGTAGCAATAAACTCAACTTGTCCGTCTCCATGGTCTTCTGTGTCGCCTAGTGCAGACTTGGGGAGATAGTTTATAAAAAAGTCAACCATAACCGCTTCAGGTATCTCCATTGGTAAATCATTTTTGGCGACATAAATCTCCTGGGGAGAGATATCTCGATGACGTCTGCAGCAAACATATAGGGCGGTGCTAATTAGAATATCCAAATCCTGGAAACTATACCCGTCTAATTCATTTATGCCCTGGAACGACGAAGACTGGCGTTTGAGGGGTGGGTCGTCGTGGTTGCTCGTACTGTCAGACAAAGTGGTATTGGAACTGAACGGCCGGTACTGGAGCTGGCCTAAACCGACAATGTAGAACCGGATACCCTTGCATGTATTCCAAAGAATATAGTGCGATTTCCCCAGCAAATCATTGGAAATTATAGCTCCTTGGATATTAGTGTATTGGATAGCCTCCGAGCTGGCACCTGCAGGTATGAGCTCCTTCTCAAAATTGCTATTCCATTTGAAAATATCGTAACTTGGAGTAATTGCAAACTTGGGAGTGCAGGTTGCCTCCTCCTGCTGCTCCGCTATTCTTGGAGAAGTCGAAGCAGAAGTAGGTTCCTTCTCAGGAACCGTTTTTGGACTATTTAATTGTGTAACCACTTGCAATTCTTTACTCTGCAAAATGAACTTGATAATGTCCTGGTCGGATTCGTTATCTGCATCCACGAACCGTAGATGTTTTCCAATGAGAGCCGGGTCCACCACCAGCTCCTCTTTACCGTCCTCGCCATGTGGCTGTAGCTCTTCTTTGCTATTTTTGCGATCTGACTGCAAGAGCCTTGTTATTGCCGACTCTTTACCCAATGATAGCAACTTTGTGGGTATCGGATACAAACCAATTGGATAAGAAGAAAACCCAAACCGGGTATAGTAATCTCCCACGGCCGAATATAGGATCCAGAAATACTCCTGTCGCAAACAATACGCCGCTAGCTCTTCATTAACCACCCCAACCGTATCGGTAACCATTTGTCTAAGGTTACCCCCTTCGTGCCCGTGTGCAAGAACACCTCGGGTGATTTCTCGTTCCGTGTACTCGATAGCTTGTGAAATACACCGTTCTGCTAGTCCCTTTCCACGGTACTGTTTTCTGGTGAATACAAACGATACTAATAACACCGTCACCGACTTTACACCCGTTTCCAGATTGGAATCCTGCAGCAACAGCAGCAGAACAGAGTTGCTACGACCACAAGCAGTGCTATAAGGAATACTAGCAAGTAATTCAGCTTCAGGAGACTCATCAGCAGCATAGTATCCCTTCATATGCTTAACAGTGATACAAGAGACAACTCTATCGGCAAGGTTGCTCTTTGTAGTATCTGCAAGATAATACGAAGCGATTTTATTCCCGGACTGGACCCAGTAATCATACTGGTGCTGGCACCTCACACTGAATTCCTCGGCCGTGAAATGAGGACCCGACCACTCGGATCCACATAACTCAAACACTTGCCTGACTTCTTCTTTGGTTTCTGCTTTGCAGAACTTGAATCGGCTCATACGTACCATTCTCCCGGAGAGGATATCGACTGAGTAAATTACAAGAAAGATGAATTGCCCTTGGTAGTCAAGTGCTCTAGTAATGGGAGGTGGTTATGTAGAAATGTCTAGGGAGACATTAAGGATTTGTGCGACATTCGGAAAGCATTGCTGCAAAAAGATTGATGTGAATAGGCTGTGGAGTATGGTGTTTTATAGCGGGAGCTGCGATAATATTGGCGAGGAAGTAAGACAGTAGAGGGGTGGGTCTTAAGCATTAAGCAGGATAGCGGTAAAAGATGTGATATATAACTTTAAAGAGTATGTATAATTGTTTTTGATATTGATTGGAGTTGCAAGAGTTTGGTGTCTTTGACTGGCCCGGCGTGGCCAATATATGTTTCTCATATACGCCAATTCCATTAATCGTACTCGATTACAGATACTAGTATATACATCAATCCACCAGGTTCTACAGAGGATATTTATATGTATTATGTTATTTAGTTCACCATTTGGTGGATGGGCAGAGTCACGAACGCTCATGAGACGAGTTTGAATTCTGACCAGTTGCGCACGAAAAGACTATTCATACGTCCTGGCCTATTGCATGGCATTCTATTCACACCAATGAGCATACAACATCTATCCCCTTAGAATTGTCAAGAAGGAGGGATTGGCGCATATATTTTACAATTGGTACCGGCCACAACTACTCGGTGCAGCCTTGATTCCTCCACGTCCTCAACAATCGACACGGCTGGGTGGGTATAAGCCATACGTTTGCTCATTGTTGTGCCATGTCTAAATAATAATAACCCTCATCCCCATACACTCATAATTATAATAAAAAAGGGATATCGCCTCCCCCCAGGGATATTTTCCATCACGGAGAAACCCCATCCAATCGGAGAGAGAATTACGCAAACACTTCTCCGAGGGAAATGTTGCATTTCTTTTTGGGAACACCTTTTGGGGCACTTCTTCCTAAAAAGCGTTATTTCTTTTCCTGGGTGCAAATAAACAAGCACAGAGTTGAATGAAGCCCAATGACAACCAATTGATACTGGAGAATAACACAGCCCTCACCACCAGTCAAGCATAACCCCCCCCTCCCCAATGCGGACCCTCAACTAGCCCGTCGTCCGTTTACAATCCCCTCTCCTCACACGTCACTCCTTTTTGAGTACGTTCCCAAACAAAGACCACCCATTGTTTACATATGGAGTGACTCCCTCCCTCCTCGGCTCTCCATTATCCACAAAGAACACAAAAGAATGAAATGCAGGTCCATATTGAACGCCACATTCGGTTACCTACGCCGCCCTGCCACTTCCTTATCCCAGGAACGGGGTTGGTTATTGCATTTGGTTTGTGGCATACTCCCGGAAAGCTAATACCTTATTCCTTGCACAAGCTAACCAGCAAAAAAAGAAACTTCCTCCCCCCCTCCAAAAAGAAAGACCACTATGGTGATCTTCATCCAGGTCACGGAAAAATAAAAAAGAAACACTCGTATTTATGCACCGCTGTTTACATCAATCGTGTGTGTGTGTGGTATCAATTGATGTCAAAGGTGTTGATCCTTCCCATTCCCTTCCTCTACTCTAGCGCATAGGTCAACTATACGAGAATGCGCCGAATACTCTACAACAATTGACGCTTTGGGAAGGTTACATATTTCACTGGTTTCAACCCACAACCCACAAAAAACGCTAACAACCTGCAAAAAAAAAAATGAAAATATTAATAAAAAAATAAAAAAGAAAAAAGAAAAAAGAAAAAAGAAAAACAAAACTGGCAACTCCGGTCCTGCACATAAACTATCCCATCGCCGTTTGTTCCATCGAATTGCCGCAAAACTATGACCTGTTCCGGACTACTTAGAAAACGGGAACACTAGGAAACAATAACACCAAACTATATGGGTCAACTCCCTCTCGGGTACAAAAAAAGAAACACGCCAACCACCTTTACTGAGTCATCAGCAGTTTGGTTTTCCCCAGGAGGACCGTATTATTTTTTTGTAAGTATAAAAGGTGGGTATATTCCGGGGAGTCTATCTCTAGTGTAGCACCCTACTCTTTCTTGTTCTTCACACAATTGACTTAATAACTATATACACATAGAACATGTCTAAGCCACAGGAAGATTATGGGGACTTTTCCTCACAGTTGTCATCACCGGGCTCCTTAGGCAAACCTAAACTTTCTCCCTCTCAAGAGTTCACCTCCACCACTGCCACCACCACCAGCCACGAAGTCTCGGATAAAACCCCGAGCCCATTCACCAGCTTCATAGACACCTTCAGACGCCCGGAACCCATTGTTAGGGACCTTGAAAATGGCGAGAAGGAAACTATACGACTGGCTGTTATACTCCAGCATTCGCTTAAAAAGAGACAGATCCAGATGATTGCTTTGGGTGGATGTGTTGGTAGTGGGTTATTGGTGGCTTCAGGGTTGGCGCTCAAAAACGGGCCGGCTGCGTTGCTTGTGGCGTGGGCCATTGTTTCGTCGTTTTTGTACTGCACTATGCAGTCGTTGGCTGAGTTATCTTCAGCGTACCCGGTATCGGGGTCTTTTGCTACCTACGCTGCCAAATTTATCGACCCCAGCTGGGGGTTTGCTATGGGCTGGAATTATGCTTTGTTCTGGGTGGTTGTTTTGCCCTTGGAATTGGTGGCTGCCGCATTAACTATCGATTTCTGGCAGTCCAACATCAACCCCGTGGTGTGGGTAGCTATATTCTACGTTCTTATCATTGGGCTCAACTTGTGTGGCAACCAGGGGTTTGGTGAAACCGAGTTTGTAGCCTCGATAATTAAATTGTTGGGTGTGGTGGGGTTCAATATCCTCGCCATTATCTTGATTTGTGGTGGTGCTGGAACCCAGGGGTACATTGGCGGTAGGAACTGGCACCCGGGCTTTACCACGGGGTTTAAAGGCGTGGTTTCAGTATTATTGACCGCCACGTACTCTCTTGCCGGTACCGAATTGGTAGGGTTAACCTCAGCCGAAACCGAAGGCAATCCAAGAAAAGTCATGCCCAAGGCTATCAAGCAGGTTTTATGGAGAATCTTGATTTTCTACATGTTAACCTTGACCTTGGTTGGGTTTCTTGTTCCTGCCAGCTCGAACGAGTTGATAGACGAGTCGGGAAACTCGGCTTCGCCGTTTGTTATTGCCATCAGGGCTGGAGGGATTAAAGTGTTGCCCTCTATTTTCAACGTGGTGATTCTTGTGGCTTTATTGGCCATTGGCAACTCGGCCGTGTACGGGTTCTCTCGTACTATTTTGGCGCTTTCTGAACAGGGTCTTGCTCCCAAATTCTTCATGTACGTGGATCGTAAAGGTCGTCCCCTTGTCGGAATTGCTGTTAGTGCTATTGTCGGGTTGTTATCGTTTGTGTCTGCCTCCAACAAGAAGGACATTGTGTTTGCCTGGATGGTTGCGTTGTCGGGTCTTTCCACGTTGTTTACTTGGGGTTCCATTAATGCGTCCTATATCCGGTTCAGGTGCGCTATGAAGGCCCAAAACCGGTCCCTTGATGAGTTGCCTTACCTTTCCAATACCGGAGTTATTGGTGCGTACTATGGGTTAATTATGAATGTTGCGGTTTTGGGACTTCAGCTCTGGTTGGCCATATACCCCATTGGCAAAGAGCCCAGCGCCAACTACTTCTTCCAGACGTATCTTGCTGCCGTTGTCGTCATTGTGTTTTACGTTGGCCACAAGATCTACAGTCGCCAATGGAGATTGTTCATTAGGGCCGAGGACATTGACGTTGATGCCGGGAGAAAGGCTACTGATATCGAGCTTTTGAGACAGGAAATCGCCGAAGAGAAGGAGTTGTATAGAAACCAGCCATTGTACAAGAGAATCTACCAGTGGTGGTGCTAGAGGTTTGTCTTTTAGTTTGCTCATATATTTATTTTTGCATTACAGTCTAGAGTAGATTTATAGACGTATAGTTTAACGAAGGGATTATGATTACGTTTGTGTGAAGAGGAGGATGGGCTTGCAGATAAATGACCTGGTTCACCACACATTCCAATAATTGAAGGTTGCAATGCGTGGGTGCAAAAAAATTTCCACACCCTGAAGGTTGACCTTGTTGCGTAAACCCACCTTGGTGGCAATAGGAACCTTGGATGACGTATATTTCACGATTGGGCTTCACACAATCAAGGTATCAGCTGATACTAGATTCACACGCTAGAACGCAGGAGACGCCAAGACTCGCACAATGGAGCTTGTTTACCGAAGGTTATGCTTCCCTGGCTAGGAAAACGGGGAGTCTTGAGGAGAAAACCTGCACTATGAGAAGACTTACCAATAAATACTCATCGTAGGGAGCTCCAAATGTAATATCCTCATTGCCTGCGTAGCGTAATGGTTAACGCGTTTGACTTCTAATCAAAAGATTGCGGGTTCGACTCCCGCCGTGGGTTCTTGTATCTATTTTTTTATCGAGAGTGTCTTTCCTGCTCCATACTATTGCATTCATTGTTGATCCATACTCCTTCCCCGGCATTCCAGAACAGGCATCGGATTTATTCCTGCGATGAGCACAATCTTTGTGTTTCTTTTTTTTTCTTTTTTCTTTTTTCTTTTTGCGCGTCTGGGAGTTTCTTTTATTTTTTTTTCGGCAATTTCCCTTTTCGGACACGATATCCGAATCGGCAGCTAATTATTTTTTTTTCTTTTTTTTTTCTTTTTTTTTCTATCTCGCTTTCTCGTTTTTGCACACAAATATATAATGACAGACTGGGGAAACTCTCCATTTACAGTGGATGATGGACTTGTACACTATTAAGCGGTCTATCTTCACGTAATAGTATGCATTTACTCAAATCTTTACGACAGTCCAATACAGATATCCGGATTCTATGGTTGTCGGTATTCTTCCGAATGGCTAGTTATGGTCTTACCAACCAAGTGCTAACTTTGTACTTGAGGTCGATCGACATCACGGAACCTGAAATTGGGTTGTTTATGACGATGACGTTAATTGGAGACACGATAATATCGTATTTCCTCACGTGGAACGCTGACAAAATCGGTAGACGTGTAGTTATGATTATGGGTACGGCAATGATGTTTGGGGCTGGGGTTACTTTTGCGTACACTTCGCACTTTTGGCTTTTACTAGCTGCGGCAATTGTGGGGGTCATTTCTCCCTCGGGAGATGAAACGGGGCCATTCAAGTCGGTTGAAGAAGCAGCCATAGCCCATCTAACGCCCCATAATCACCGCCCGGAGATATTTGCTTTCCATGGGCTATTTGCTACTGCTGGTTCGGCTTGTGGGTCGTTGGTTTGTGGGGTATTGGTGGACTATATGAATTTCCAGCTAGGTGTGCCGTTGGTGGTGTGCTACAGATATATCTTTTTGGTGTATTCTGGGTTTGCTGCGGTGAAGTTGCTGTTGATGTTGTTTCTTAGTAATAAATGTGAAGTGTATGTGGTTAATTTTGAAGACTCTAGCGATACCAGTGAAGTCTCTAGCGATACCAGTGAAGAGTCTCCCCTTTTAGGGGCAGGAGAACAACCAGGAGAGGTAGCAGTTGGCGAAATCAAGTATGGGTTATCGTCAGTTTCCCGGTACTATCTTCCCCGGCTATTGGTGGTGTTTATGCTTGATTCTTTGGGGTATGGGTTTATGCCCTCGGCGTGGGTGGTGTACTACTTGAAGATCACATTCCAGCTATCGGCCAGTGCCTTGGGGGTGTTATTCTTCTTGACCAACTCCGTGAATGCGTTTTCGTCACTACCCTCGGCCATGCTTGCCAAGTTGTTGGGGCCAGTGCGAGCAATGTTGTTTACTCAGGCGCCGTCATCATTATTCTTTGGAGTGATACCCTGGTTTGACCACTACTTGCCGGTGGCTGGTTTGCTCTTGGCCTATTATACCACCACCACCATGGATGTTGTCCCACGACAGGTCTTGTTGACGTCCATTATGCCCAATACGGAGATTGCCAAGGTTATGGGTATTGTCAACATTGGCAAGACGTTGGCCCGGTGTGTTGGTCCCATATTCACCGGGAACTTGGCGGCGCAAAATAGGCTATACTGGGGTTATTTCATCAATGCTGGGTGTGTGTTGCTGGCGGACTTGGTGTTGGCGATGAACTTCTTACACTTGGATCACGAGATACTCGAGAAGCAATCCGTCGACCAGAACATTTAGTGATGGGTGAGTTTACATTAGCTGTTACATTACAATTGCCAGTATAGATTGAGTATAGATTGAGTATAGATTCATTACAAACTCGTTATAAACTCGTTGGTATAAATTCATTATAGACTCATTATAAACTCATTATAGAGTCAGCGTAAATTCAGTATAGAGTCAGCGTAAATTCAGTATAGACTCATTATAAACTCATCATAAATTCAGTATAAACTCATCAGTATGTACCCCCCCCAGAAGTGAATCTCATACACACCCCTACTGCCAGTCGCTATCAAAGCAACTGAAACCAATTAACTGGCCACCTTCTCATCAATAACTTTCCTCTCACGCACAATCTCTTCCTCCTCAATGACATACTTGGCAAACTCCCGAGCTGGCACCTGCCGCTCAAAGAGAATGTCAAGCTCGGCATACGTGCGGTCTTTCGTCTCGGGCAATCTGAAAAACGCCCAAATCAACGTGGGCAAGGCAGTGGCAAACCAAACAAACCCAGTCAATCCCTTCAAGTTGGCCGAACCAGGGTTAATAAGGTACGGCTCCACAATTTGCGAGATCAACGAAATCAAGTTATAGGCATTTCTCGCTAAACACACCGACTGCGACCTTATTCTGGTGGCCGACGTTTCCGCAGTGATGGTAAATGCCAAGGGACCAATAGTCAAAGCATACGTACTCACCCAAAGCATGGTCAATGCCGCCTGGGCCCACTTGATCGACCCGTTGTTTTCTGCCGGCTTAGCCAATACCCCAATCAAGAACAAGAACAACACCAAAAAGAAGTAGCCGGTGACATAGATTTGCCGTCTCCCAAACCGCGACATAAGAAACCACGAGCACACAGTACCTGAAAACGCAATGCCAGTAGTGCCCAAATTCAACTTGTATGTTTGCTCGGGGTTCAATCCGGCCTGGGAGAAGAAATAACTCGGTGAGTACGCAAATGTAGACCCAGAAAGGACTTGGCCAGCAAACGACAAACACATAATCTCCGTCCTCCGTAAATTGGTGCCGCGGAAACATTCAATATACCCCTTCCAGCCACCCAACTCTTCGCGGTTCTTCTTATCCTGTTCGACTTCGATCTGGTTGGTGCGGATCATTAACGCCAACGAATCCTTGGCCTTGTGAGCAATCCGCTTTGACCCCAACCGTTTAATGGAGTGTTCTGCCTCCTCAAACCGGCCCTTTCTGATCAAATACCATGGGGAGTCTGGGGCCAAGTACGTCAATACAAAAAGTGGCACTACCCACATCCACTGCAACGCATACGGGATCTTGTATGACCATTTAGTGTCAATACCCACCAATCCCTGGAGGACCCCAGCAGCAATAAACTGCCCAGTGGCCCAGTACAAGTTGATAATCGCCGTGAGGTACCCTCTCATACAAAGAGGCGCGATTTCCGAGGCGTACGAAATACCTATAGTAGCAAACACCCCCCAAGGAATACCACACAATATCTGTCCCACAAGAAGAACTTCGATGGATCGGGCAAAGAACACAATAAAGATAAACCCAGCCATGAATATCAAACTAACATTGATCACCAACCGGTGACCAAACCTTTCTGCCAAGTACCCGTTGAAAAACACCCCAAAGATTGTCCCCACAGGAGCAGCCGCACCCAAAGCACTCTGCCACCGGGACTCGATCTCATAGGTGGTGTTGCCGTCATCGTCAACCCTTGGCACCCCAAAAGTTTGCTTGAACTGGGGATACGCATAGAATGACCCAGTAAGGATATTGTCATACCCTTCCATAATAATAGTGGCAGCCATAACAATAGCCCAGAATATGGCCGGCTTGTGGTCACGAAATGCTTCACGTAGAGTCATGTCATGCTCAGCCAACGTAGCAGCCTTGGCTTGCTCGTAAACATCAATCAACGACTTCACATCCCTAGTATAGATTTCTTGACTCTCAGAACCCCTCCGGGCTGGAGACGACATGTCTGAGGACGCATCCTCGACATGGTCAACCAGATGGGTCTTTCTAAGGTCGGAACGAGTACTGTCCAGCATAACCGATTAAATAACCTGGCCAATGGAAATAACCAACCAAACAACCTTGCCAATGGAAATAACCAACCAAACCAAAAACTATAACAAATCAACCAGATAGATATATTGCACTGTATCTGTGATTGATATCTCTTACCAAGATCGTTCGTTTCAACAATCGAAAAGTCAAAGACTTATCCCGACCTTTTTATATTCTTCTTGTCCACCACGAATACGTTGGGAAAAATTTTTAAGAAACCCTTTTCGTTTCGCCTTTCGGTATATTTACCCTTCACTATGTTACTTATGTCATTCATCCCCACCACAAGCAGCAGTTGTGAATATATTTTTTCTTTTTTGGCATCGTCCGTATACTAAAATAATCATACAGGACAAACCCAAAACAAGCCTTGTGGGGGAGGGGGGATGGGCTGTAACCCAGAAACGGCAAAGGCACCGTATTGTCATCCCTCCACCTCTATTGTGGATAAGCTGGCGGTGGTGTGGAGGGGTGCGGAATAAAAAATAATTTAATTAAATGACACAGTCGGGGTGCACAAACACCACTTGAAAAGTTGAACACAACCACCGTTGTGTAGCCAATAGAAGGCAGATGGTCTCGGAACACGTCACCTCGATATCCGACACCGTGTGTGTGTGTGGGGAGGATATATGGCCTTAGCTTTGTTGATGGATCGGGATTGTTCACTCTTTGGGACCATTGTTGGCTGCTGGTGGGGAAAAACAATGGCAAATGTACTCCTGGTTCCCTCGATTGTATTTCGGTTGTTCTATTTTTGCAGCAATCGGACATGTACACACCCCAGCATCCCCACAAGCACATGGCAGGCAGTACATTGTGATGTGGGAGAAGTGGTAAGGGTTTTTGCGTAGTTTTTGCGGGGTTGTTGTATGGTTTTTTTGTAGCGGATGTTTGGTGTACACTCGCAAAGATTTCGCAAAAATTCGGAATCTCGCATAAATTTCGCAATAATTTTTCCGAGCAGTTCGTTGTTTTGTGGATGATTTATTTTTGCGAAATTATTGCGAAATTAAGAGTTTTTGCGAAATTGTTACGAGGCAAAGTTTTTGCGAGACTCCGAGTTTTTGCGAGATTGCGAATTTTTACGAGACTCGTAATTTTTTGTCAAATTATTGCGAAATAATCCGTCCCCCCCCTCCCCCCACAAATTATACAACACGAACACACCCACGCATTACAATATGGACACACCCGGCACGGCCGATGCATTCATTATTTGGTTGGTGCTCTCCGTCTTTGTTACCTGCAGCAGTGATTACATATACGGAGAACAAGTGTGATTATTTTAGTGCTAATTTCTATGTAATAGGCTTTGTGGAAACTGGTGTATACCAAAACCACAGTTACATAAAAAGGGCGCAAAATTTGGTATATATAAATACACCATTAACCTCTCCTACGCTAGTGATGCTTTTTCTCGTTTCTCGTTTCTCGTTAACCTTGTGAGACCGCTGCTGCCTCTCTTTTTTTTTCTTTGGTGTACATCTTCACGTAACTATAAACAAAATGGACCACTATTCAGTTGACCGCCATGTAGACTCGGATACCCGATTCTCCCGTGGCACGTGGGAACTCAAACAAGGAGTTTCCATAGACTGGGCATTACACACGGTCAAATCTGAAGTACGCAATTCTGGCTCGGAATTGTATATGGTTGCTGCTACTCGAAAGATCCAGAACCGTGGTGATACGCTAAACTGTCCCACGATTTCTTCGGTGGTTACGTCTCCCATGGAGGGAATCATTGGCGTGGAATCGTACCATCATGAGTCAAAATATCGCCATAATAAGGAACCTAAATTTGACAAAAATGAGATTGTTGATGGAAAGGTTTATAACGCCAAGGCAGTGGCCGGGAATGGCAGTTCAACTTTCCAGGCTGGTTCAAACACTATTGCTGAGGTCATTTCGACTCCCTTTGGGATCGAGTTTAAGGATGGTGATAACAAATTGTTAACTAAATTAGGATACAAATCGGTTGGCTATGTTAAGGACTCTCGGTTCCCTCCACCACATCAAGTGTATGCGACAGGAGATAAAGCAAACTCGTACACCACGATTCAACTCCACGTTTCTGTAGGTGAGAAGTTCTTTGGCTTGGGAGAGAAGTTTGGTCCGTTCGTCAAGAATGGACAGCGGGTCGAGGTATGGAACGAGGATGGAGGCACTTCCTCGGAATGGGGATATAAGTCCATTCCGTTCTATTTATCGTCCTGCGGCTATGGTGTGTTTATTGATTCGTCTTCGCTGGTGGTGTTTGAACTTCAATCGGAAAGAACCACTCGTGTGAATATCACCGTTCAGGGAGAAGGAATCAAGTACTATATCATCCATGGTCCTGACCCCAAGACGATCTTAACCAAGTATACTAGTCTCACAGGTAAACCAGCCTTACCTCCAGCATGGACTTTTGGGCTCTGGTTGACCACTTCCTTCACCACCAAGTACGATATCAAGACGGTAAGTTCATTTATCCAGGGGATGAAGGACCGTGATATCCCGCTTTCGACGTTCCACTTTGACTGTTTCTGGATGAAAGGGTTCCAGTGGTGCGACTTTGAGTTTGACCGGGACTATTTCCCTGATGCCAAAATGGCCATTGCCGAATTGAAGAACAAGTTTGGTGTAAAGGTGTGTGTTTGGATCAACTCTTATATCGGCCAGGAGTCGAAGCTCTTTTCCGAAGCAGACGAGAAAGGATATTTGATCAGGTATTCTAACCAGATTCACAATGGAGCTGCTTACCAAACCGACTTGTGGCAAGCCGGTATGGGGATTGTGGACTTCACCAACCCTCAGGCTTGTAAGTGGTACCAGCTGAAACTTGAAGGCTTGATAGATCTTGGTGTCGATAGCTTCAAGACCGATTTTGGAGAACGGATTCCGGTGAAGGATATTCAGTACTATAATGGTGCCGATCCAGTGGCCATGCACAACTACTATACGTTGCTCTATAACCAGGTGGTGTTTGATCTTCTTGAACGGAAGCTAGGAAAGCACCAGGCTTGTTTATTCGCACGTAGTGCCACAGTAGGGAGTCAGAAATACCCTGTACATTGGGGCGGTGATTGTGAGTCGACTTTTGAAGCCATGGCCGAGTCTCTTCGTGGGGGACTAAGTCTCTGTCTTTCTGGGTTTGGCTTTTGGTCCCATGATATTGGTGGGTTTGAAGGCGACCCTAACCCCGCCATATACAAGCGGTGGTGTGCATTTGGGCTTTTAAGTTCCCATTCCCGGCTTCACGGCAGCAACTCCTATCGGGTACCATGGAACTTTGACGATGAGGCATCGGTAGTTTTGCGTAAGTTCACCAAGTTGAAGATTGCCCTCATGCCGTATATCTACAAGTTTGCTATAGAGGCCCATAAAACCGGGGTGCCGGTGATGAGAGCATCACTATTGGAGTTTCCTCACGATGCCAATGCGGTTACGGCCGATACCCAGTACTTCCTTGGGGATTCGCTTTTGGTGGCCCCGGTGTTTACTGGAGACGATGGTAACGTCAGATACTACGTGCCCAAGGGCGACTGGTACGGCTGGTTGGATGGAGAAGTGAGGTCTACCTGCTGTGGCGAATGGTTTGACGAGGTCCACGATTACTCCTCGTTGCCGCTATTGGTGAGACCAAACTCGGTAATTATCAGTGCTGGCCAGTATAGCAACCACCGGAGTCCGGAGTATGACTGGAATAAAGAGTTTATGGTTAACATTTACGAGATTACCGAGGAGGGTGCCACTACCGAGATCCCCAACCCTGTCCAGCCCGATAGTTTTGCTTGTAGGGTCACAGCCCATAAGAAGAGTGAGTTGGAAGTTCAGGTCCAGGTAGAAGGCGAGTTTGTTAAGCCATACTACGTGAGAATACTCGACAGCAACGACAAAGGGTTGGTTATAGTTAAGGGTGATGCTGGAGTAGTGGGAGCCGACGAGTTTGGCAATGCCATTGTCGAAGTAGATAGTGATTTGGTTGTTTTGAAGGTATAGTTTACTCTTTGTATGAGTTCTGTATTGTTTGTACACCATGTTATTCACTAACCTTCAATGGCATTCTACAGTTGACTGTAATATGCACCTACAGCTATGATGCTCCAGCCAGGAAATCCCCCGCTTCTGGCTAACACTTAGGAATACACATTGATTATGTTATATATATTATCACAAATAAGAAAAGAACAGCTTAAACAACCATATATCGCTTTGCGAAAGAAAACACAGAAAATAGCGCTTATACACTTCTCCGTGAAGTATACACAGAGTACACTCTTGGTAATGGACTTTGCTAATGAGGAGGCCAATAACCTTCCCATACACACACACACACTAAAGCTGACAAATACTAACCAACATATCTATGACTTTCTTCTCTCGTATTGGTGCTGATCCCATGGTTCAGATGGTATCCATTTACCCAGAACACACTATATAAGCACACCTAGAAAAGCATATCCAAAGTATAACACACACAAAGCGTGGCCAAACATGCCATCAAACAACTATCGTTACCAGAACTGGTCTTTTGTTGCACGTACATGGGCTGTTGTGGTGGTTGTTGGTAGTAGCCCTGGGGTGGTGGTGCTCCGTATCCGGGTTGTTGGTAGTAACCTTGTTGAGGTTGGGGTGGATACGCTTGGTACTGTTGCTGCTGGTGGAAACCACGGTCTTGAGTCTGATTGTCGTATGTGGGTTGTCCTTGAGGAACGTATCCTCCCTGCTGTTGGTTTTGGCCACCCCACGCTGGTGGTGCTCCTGTTGGTGGTTGGTATTCTTGTTTGGACATTTGTGCTGGTGTCTATTCACTTATTGGTATTGTTGTGGTATCTCTATCTATATCTATGCTCTAGTCAGAGTTCGGATCGGCAATTACAATGAAACACTGCACAAAGGACGTGGTGATGATGACGCAATAAGAAGAACAAGGCTGTAACTCCTGTGGTGGAAAGCCATGATTCCCCTTTTTTTTTTTACTCCTCCGTGCCGGAGAAAAAAAAAATACACCAAGGTATTTACATGTTAGCTTTCGTATCTTGGAGGACCTGTAATTATATGTGCATAACCTGTAATAAGAGAACCTGTAAAATCTATCTGGCATGACTGGGGGAATATCAAGGCTGTGTCGGATACGATGGAGGTGACAGTAGTTGGGGTAATGAGATCGGAAGATGTTTAGGTGGTGGGTGGTTGGGGACAAGCCCTGGAGGGTATGTACATGCTCGTAAAGAATACACCTAGAAATGTATTCCCTAGAAATGTGTTCCCTAACAAATGTATATTCTCATAAACCTATTCTCAACTCCTAAACGAATAACTGTCAATGTTGGATTTCATATATACCCGCCACCATGACAGGGGTCCTTTGAGTTCATTATTTGACGAGCATTCCCATACGTTAATGCACTCGCTGACGTCCCTCAGCAGCAGATAAAAAAGAAAAAAGAAACATGCATTTCTTTTCCTCAGTCCCTTTTTTGCACCCATTTCCTCAGCAAAAGACTTCTCAACAAGATAACTATAACACCCACCAAGTGAAACTCCCCCCCCTCCCCTCTCGTCTCTGCAACAGAAACATGCATCGCCTAATATAAGTATACAAAGCCGGGATTCCTGTCCCCGGCATTAATTTGTTCTCGTTTCTCCATAGCAGCAAACTCTTGCTTGTACTTGTCGGTTTGCTTAACCTTGTTCATCCTCATGCACACAAAAAAGTACGCAACGGAACATATGATGGCAAATACAACTCCGGCTATGGAGGTCGCCAACCCAGGCTTATACACGGGGGAATCCTTGGCCAAGAATATAAACGTGGCTATAATCCCACCAATGTTCCCAAACCCAATCTGCCAAGCGGTGCCAACCGACTTACGTATATGCGACCCATTGTTCAATGCAGCCCAGCACACCACCAAGGGCATCGCCGTGTACAACCCAGAAGCCGCGAGGAAACATCCCCCGTACCTCACCTGCGGGTTTTCGGTGGCCCCCAAAACCATAGCAAGACCAGTAATGGCCATAATGCAAGACCCAATTGCAAATGGTAGTCTCCTTTGGAACCGGTCGGAAATGGCCGCTACAATGTTGATAACAAAAAATGCACAGAGCCATGGGTAAACCGAATGTCTTTGTGCCTCCACCGCGGCGTAGCCCATTTGGTTGATGATGGTGGCAGCGAAATAGGCATACCCATAGGATGGGATAATCAACCCAAAGTATGATAATGCCGGCAACCAAATCAACCAATCCTTAAAGCACTTGAACACGTCCTTGAGGGTGTTTTTGATCTCGTACGCCGAAGAAGTCCCACTGAGGATCTCCAACTTTTGCTGAAGAAACGTTCTTTCGTTTTCATTCAAGAACCGCGACTCCTCGGGGAAATCGGCAATTAGGAAGAAGAGCAAGACGGCACACCCAGCAGTGATGGCCCCTTCAATGATAAAAATCCACCTCCAGCTGGAGAGGCCATGAACCCCGTCCAAATCGTGGATACGGTAGGCAATCGCCCCTGAAGCCGCCCCAGATAAGGCGGTGCAGGAAAAGAAGGCCGAGAACCGTCTTTGCGACTCCTTTTTAGAATAGTAGGTGGAAAGCAAGTAGAAAATCGATGGGAACGTAGATGCCTCGGTGACCCCAATCAAGAACCGACATGCCACCAAGCCTCCGAAATTCTGCACAAATCCCATCCCGATGGAAATAGCCCCAAATGCCAACACCAACGCCGAAAGCCAGATATGCGGCTTGACAAACTTGATACAATAGTTGGCAGCCACTTCAAACAAAATGTAGGGCACAAAAAATACCGTTAACGCGGTATTATACTGGTTTCCCACCAACCCCAACTCGGTAGACAACCCATAGAGGTTGGCATTGGAGATATTTACTCGGTCAAGAAACGAAAGGAAATATAAAAGACAAAAGGGCGGCACCACCCAAAGATCTATTTTCCACATAAGTTTCCGTTGGTTGATTCCGAGTTTTTCAGCCAACTCGTCAACCCTGGTTTCTGGAGTTAATGAGTCCTCCCTGGCATTGTTATCAAACGAGTCGGAGGAATACACTAAGAACTCCGGATCCTTCACGTACTCGGAAGTTTTGGGTTTTTCTACAGACATTATTGCAAGATGTAAAGTATGCAAGATGTAAAGTATGCAAGTTACCAATATATGTGAATGTATTTTTCCTACTGAGATCCAGGAAAGGGATCTCTGCTACTTTTTATAGCCATGCAGGTACTGTACCTTATTTGTTACTGATTTATGACTAATAAAGGGGGGAAAGGGCGGAAATGTTGCAATGTGGGTTGGTGTATTAGTTCTCCGTCCAAATTTCATATTGTCTTTTGATCGCCGGTATAGGACTTCATTGTGCAGCCGCCTGTCCATTGCCTATTTCTTATTTTATTTTATTTTTTTTTTTTTTTTTTTTTGTAATTCTTTTGCATTTTGAACTCGACTAAATCTGGCATGTTTGGCGGGGTTGTTAATTATATGAGGAGATTAGTTGTTGATGGAAATTACGAGGTATATTGTGGTAATGTATATTGTGGTAATGTATATTGTGGTAATGGGTAGTGAGACCAGCGGGTATTCCGGTTAGGCTGGGGTGCTTTTTCCGTAGTGTTCCCCGCGCTTCCCAATGCAGAATCGGTAATGTTCAGGTTGTAGATGGACTACGCCAAGTGCCGACACCGAGGACACCTGCTCTGGTGCTGATTAGCAACTGATTTAGGATAACTGGACGTGTGAAATAAGGGAAATATAAGAAAATATCGCCTCCACTAGTGTGTAAACTGACTCATCAACCAATCCCGAAATATTCTTAGACTGGTTTAATGGGTTTGTGTATCAGATTTACCGATATACTGCCAAGCATGAAAAAACATCAATAGCAAAATTCCCCTCTCAGACACCCTTCACAGATACCCTGCTTGGCGTGAATATGTCGTAAGTATAAACGCTTACATCACTTGTGTGGACTCACCGGTTGCCAATACATGATTGGTGACTCCTGTTAGGCGGTAGATAAGGAAATGTTTGGCACGGCGATTTTTTTTTGTTATTGCGCACTACCAAAAAAAAAAATATTCAACTGGATATACTCTACTCCGGGGAAATGGGTATGTGGTCTGGATTTGCCATTGTTCATTGTTGTGGACAAGCGCCGGACTTTGTCTGGAATGGAGCCAGGAAATATTCCGGGCCGGTTTTTCAGTACCCTTTTGGTTGTTTCAATGTGCCTTGGATGGGTTGGATGATGCTTATGAGTTGATTTTATTTTATAGATACACATTATGATCTGCCTTTCAGGGACCCAAAACTGTCCTGGCTGCTCCCGGTTTCGTCAATAAAGTCCGGTTCATGTGCCCAGGAATGAACGTTTGGTGCTGGGTTAGGATATAGGTGGTCCTAGTGTATGTATTATCCTGCATGTGTGAATGTGTAATCGCATTTGAGTATCCTGTTGACCCCGTTACGCTTATTAGTGTTCCTTGTTGGTGGGGTGCAAAAAACCATAAAATTGGAAAAAAATTTACCCACAAAAAACTACAAACTGCCTGACATAACGGGAACAACATATACCAAGTAGACCAGACTTGGTATATACCTCAAGAATACCAGAGGAAGCGAACAAGGACAAATACACACGACTCACTGGATCACCCCAAGAAAACCGTAACAAATACTATTCGACATAGCACCGAACACTCCCTTCTGTATAGCGGAAAAAAAAATGCTGATATTTACACAAGATCTATACAATCTATATTTGGGGCTATGTACAACTATACCATGATCGACTCTATGGTTACTCAACGGGTAAGTCGCCAGTATTCTTCGGGTCCCGCAAAGTCCGCTTCAACCGGGCTTCTTCCTTCTTTACGTGCCTCAACCGCTTCTCGAAAGCCTTGATCATAATATCAGTAACCTGAGGAGCAAACATGGAACTCAACCGATCGTAGATGGGATTCTTAAACTTGTACACTAGCGTGAAATCTATTCTACATTTATCCTGAGCGCCCGGAACTTCACCAAACATCCACTTGGTCTCCAAGTTCTCAAATAGCTCTAATTCTACACTTTTGGAGTACACACTCTTATCAGTTACACAGGTCAACTCACACTCAAAGCGCTCGGTGATGTGCTTCCAGCCAACCTGTAGCCCGGCTCTAATAGGCGCATTCGTGGAACTACACCGAGCCGATACAAAAGACTCCTCAACAAAAGGAACGAACTGGCGATAATCGCACACTTCACTGACAATACTGTAGAGCTGAGATGGAGTCCCGTGTAGAACCCGAGATATCTCGTACAGTTGGAACTTTGGTGCCAGGAAAAACGTTCTCGTCAGTCCCAGTGGGCATTTCACCCGGGATATACGGGCAGAAGATCGCAGGATCGTTCCTAGCATGAGCGGGAGTGGGTTCTACTTGCTTTGGTGGATCAGAGTATCCAAGCACGAGAAATGCCTATAGAAGAAGAAGAAAAAAAAAAATCGTACTCATTATCGCCTTACAATAATCAGATGCAAACTGGTAACCTTCACTACTCAGCACAGCTAGATCAACTACACATAGCACTACAGAAACCACTAAAGATAGCAAGCCTTTACAATTATTGTACAAATTTAACATTTATTATATGTGAAATGGGAGGTGTGTTCGTTAAAAATTAAAATACATCTTTATATATAAAACCAATCAGTAGTTTAACGTTTATTGAGCACGGGTGTAGATAACTTGCTTGGAGTGCTTCAAGACTGGGGTGATGATACCGTCTTCTTCCAATTGTTGCAAAGCAACACGAGCAAGAGAACCACCAATCTTTAATCTGTCAACCAAAACGGAAATAGAAACGTATTTGTAAGTTGGGACATCCTTCAAGATTCTGTCGTACTTTTCCTGGTCCAAGACAACAACGTGTTGGGCCTTGTCCTTAACCTTACCCTTGTTCCACTTCTTCTTACCCTTCTTACCACCGGCTAAAGCGGCAGCAGCCTTAGCAGCCTTAGTTTGTTGAACCTTTGGAGCCATTCTATAGAGGTACAGTTAGTATTGACTGGTTATATATAGTTATGTCACTCGATGTTACATTGCCGGGGAGGGGCGAGGGGTCTAAAGTGTGTTGGAGATAACCACTAGTTTTCTTCTTGGTGTATAGTTGCATGAACAACTTCACGATGGTGTACTTTGCAGATAAGTTCCTTAGTGAACAAAACAGAAACACGGTGGCCTTGTGCATGCTGATTGGTATATGTTATGACTTGGGTTATTCCTTTATTTTGCGATGAATGGGTTCACATGGCATCTTCCGATAACTGCACTCTACATTTCGTTCCTTCTTCCTATTCACATCATTCACACTATCCTCCCGGAAACATCTATCATTCTGCTGGCGAGTGACGGCTGCTGAGGTGGTTAAACATACTTTTATTGACGATTCTTACTATACCAGAAAGAAAGAGAAAAGGGTATAAAAGAAATCCATAACTGTCTTTTTTCCAATAGTAAACCAAACTGCGCCAGTATTAACGCAACTCGAAAGTGGAAAATTTTTCTTTTTTGTCTTCTTTCTGCCTTCGCATTTTTTCTGGATCACGTGACGAATAATATTGTCCGGCACGTGATGAGTAGGTGATGATAGGGTTACAGCCCTAGGAGCTCATTGTCGATGTTCTCGAGAGCCCGTGACATCCAAGTATCAAACCATGACACACACACACACATACACACAGTGAATACACCCAAACACACACACGCGCGCACCGAGTCTACGAACATCGTTTATAGGTTGATAACCCCTTCCCCAATAAAGTATTCTCCTATCTAATAGAGATGTCTAAACGAGTTGCTGCTGACCAGATAACCAGGGAGAAGCTTGAAGAAGGAGTCTACGATGACTACAGCGACGAGCCAGGTACTGTAGGGAAGGCATCGTCGGAGGTTCTTGCCACACGTAAAATATTGAAGCCACGAGGGAGAATGTCGGCTGGACCAACCACTAATGGCGGGGTTAAGGCACCAGTTGCGTCCGGTGCCGGGTTTAGTATACCCAAGCCATCACCAATTACCAGCACCAGCACCAGCACCAGCACCACATCTCAGGATGAAAAGAACGTCAAAATCCGCGCCTTGAATGAACTGTTTGTTCAAAGCATAACCAAAGCGCACCTTCCCGGTGCAATTGCCGATTTGCGACCATTGGCCACCAAGTATCTTGAGTATTATAACCTGATTGAAGGTATTGGTGCACAACTGGCTAGTAAACCATCCACAACCTCGGGATTGTTTTCTTTCCAATCCCAGAAGACTGAATCTGGTGCTCAAACGAACAGTTTTCTGTTTAGTGCCTCCAGTACACCATCGTTTGGATTCAATCCGCCCAAATCAGATCCAACTACAACTGGTGCTTTTTCATTCAAACCAGCCACCACTCCCGCGTCCGGATTTCTGTTAGGTAACACATTTAAGCCAGCACCAGAGCCAGCAGCAGCACCACCACCACCACCGCCACCAACAAAAACACCAACCACATCCTTTAACTTTACCGCACCCCAACCAGCGCTGACTCAGAAACCAGAACCAGTAGAAGTCGACTCATCGTCCTCGGATGAAGAGGAACCCAAAAAGGAAATAAAGATCCAAGGACCCCAATTCACACTAAAAACAAACCCCACTGTTAAAAACTCGCCGTTCACGTTTGATCCCGCCAAATTGGCGAAAAAGAATGCACCAGACTCTGACGATTCTGAGGACGAGGTGGAAATCAAGGGTCCTACCTTTGAATTTAGTAAACCCATCAAAGATTCTGTTTTTAAGTTAACTCCTAAGGACGATAAGGATGCTAAGAAAGACGAGAAGCCAGCGTTTGCATTTGCTGCTACTACTAAAGAATCCACCACACCTGGCTTCTCATTTGGATCGGGTGCTTCTGCTGCTGGGAAAGATAACCAAAACCCCGAAACCAAAAAACCAGCCTTCTCATTTACATCTGCTTCACCAGCCGTACCAGCACCACAAACAACCACCCCTTCATTTTCCTTTGGTGCTGCATCTTCTGATAAACCTGCCTCAGCTGCTGGTGCGTCTGCTTTCCTGTTTGGGGCAAAGAGTTTGGTTGCTGGGGAGAGTTCTGACTCACAAAAACCCACGTCTTCATTGTTTAGTTTTACACCCAAGTCAGCTGCTGCTGTTCCGGAGGGTGTGACCACTACTTCTGGTGGTGGCGGTGGAATCACCAGCTCTACTACTGAAAGCACCACCAATAAACCCGGCTTTAGCTTTGGTGCACCATCCACCACAAACGATAAACCATCCTTTTCGTTCGGTTCAGTAGCCAAGGACATCAAGCCATCATTTTCCTTTGGGTCAGCAACCAAGAAAGACGACTCCACCAACAATAAACCGCTCTTCCAATTTGGCAGTAGCTCTACCACAGCTGACGCAACCAAACCCGCCAACCCATTCGGCTTTGGTGGTGGCTCAACAGAAAACAAGGATGGTGTCAAACCAGGGTTTTCGTTCTCGTTCGGCCAGCCAAAACCAGACACTTCTAGTAACACTACACCAACGTTCCAGTTTGGTAATGCCTCCACTACCGCTACTCCGGCTGAATCTGCTGGTGCTGGTGACGACGCTCCCGAGGAAGAACCAAATGTGGAATTCGCTCCTGTGGCTCAGCTTGCCAGCGAGCGAATCGAGCACACACCTACAGGAGAAGAAGAGGAGTCTGTAGAGTACACTAAGCGGGCCAAATTAATGCAACTAAACCCCCAGGATACCGAGAACCCATACATAAATAAAGGTATTGGAGAGTTGAAGATCTTGAAGGAAAACGACTCTGGTAAGGCTCGGATATTGTTAAGAGCCGACAAGAGTTTACGGGTATTGTTGAACACTTCTATTCACAAGAACGTAAAGTACGAGAGTATTGGAGACGGCAAGTTGGTGAGGATCCCTACTGTTGACCCTGAAGACCCTACGAAATTTGTAACTTATGTCGTAAGAGTTAAAACTGCCGAGGATGGAGCGGCACTTGTAAAGTCCATCGAAGAGTGTAAGTGAAGAATTGTAGGGGGTATAGTTTTTTTTTTTTGCCTAATGGCCCACCCAGGTGAAGAGTGTATAATAAAGGACTCTATTGTAAAGTACGCCAACGTAGGAATACGTTTAGTTTGTTCAGTAATTGTATAGGTAAAGAATTACGAAAATACACCTGTAAACTATCCTATACTCTACAAGGTTATCCCCCTAACCATTTCTATAAATTCGCACTCATAGACTGCCCCAATGACTCCATCCTGGTGGTGGTTTCCACTCAAAACGTCTAGTATTTCGTGTCTCTCACCAAACAATTTGTGCTGGATTTTCTTCAATACCGCCAACACAAGCTTTACAAGCACAGAATCATCATCGCCAATATTGAATAGCACCAATTCGATAATACGGCTGCCCACCTCAAATCCCAAAAAATTTGTGCATAATCCTAATATTAATTTCGGGAGGTAGTCTACCGGAGCTAATTGGCGCGATTTAAAATGTTGTGCCAAACCGTTCATGTGTTTGGCAAGAGACGCTTCAAATTTACCCAGTAGATAATTATTGAGCGACTGGGAAATTAGTGGTTTTATTTCCGGTGCCGAGGCCACAAAAGTAAGGGTTTGGCGTAGGAGTCTATGGTTCAGGAACAACTCGCAAAGGGCGACAAAAGTCTTGTGCGGGTCGGTAAAGTTATGGTGGAAAATGGTGGCGATCTGGCATAGCCCGGGGAAGTATAGTTGGTGTATATCGATGGCGTGTGTACGCTGGTTCAAGTAGATTAAAAACGTCATTAGTGATCTCATGATGTGTTTGTGTTGGTTGTGTGCCACCACCACACCAGGGTGGTGGTGCACCCGTTCTAGGTCGGACAAAATCTTGTGTTGGAGGGTGGTGAGCGATGCACGGGAGGCCCCGTCTCTGGCCAGGCCATGGCATGAATTACCAACCTGGGTCGAGAAATGGCTATCGTACTGCTGGAAATAGTGCTCACAAAACTCGTCATTAAATGTCGAGTTGCGAGTCAACAAGTGTAGCTTCCACCAGACGGCGCCTCTGATTTCTGAATCCAGGCCCCGCCAAACCAATTCCTGGATTCGGGGCCAATGAACATCTTGAGCCTGTTTGATGGACAAAAACTGGCCCTCCCAGGTCCCAATGTCCTTTCTTCTTTGCTTGTGTAGCCCATCTATATCGCTCAACCGTTTCTGTTCCAACTTGGATTCGTTGTATACCGCGGTGTATAGTATATCCTCAGCCTGTTTCTGGTGGTTATACTTGTCATGGGTTGACTTTGGTGGTAGCCAAGTTGGACGAGTATACGTGTGGTACTTACTGGCTGTAGGGCCATTATTGTCACCAACAGCCCCACGCGGAAGATCTGGTGACGAGTGTGGTCTAGGTTGTGCCTTAGGAGGTAGACTTGGTAGGGCAGATGTCGGTTTCACCGCTACCGTGGGTGAGGAGACATTAACCTTTTTAAACGCACAAAGCATCTGTTTCTTTTGTAGGCATTCTTGGTGGATCCGGGTGCGATCGTCCTGGTACCCACGAACCGTTAGCTGCTGGGCATCTTTCGATAGACGATGAAAATCTTGTAGAGACGAATGCTCGCTATGTGAGTCGTGGTGGTAGTCATATAGGGAGGACGAGCTATCATTAAAGCTGGTCTCGGAGAAGATGGACGAGGATCTGGTTGACTCGGTGTATATGGAAAAGTTTCGGGGTAATTCGTTTAATTCCTCCAGCAAAAGTAGCGGGACGTTGAATATTGGTTCGTCGATTTCCTCATCCTGGAGATAGTCAACGTGGCTATGCTGTCCCGATTCCTGGGGGAGATTATACCCCCGGTGGAACTGGGTAACTATCCGCTGGTTCATGGTGGCTTTTCTCAACTTGAGACGCTGCGACGGGGTCAAGTTTCTCGGGAGCTTATCGAGCTGGAGGATATATTTCTGCAGACAAACCTGGGGCGGGTTACTGAACTGCCGCAGAAGGTTAGACCTAGTTTTATTGAAATGAGCATTGCTGTTCCCCGAGGGTCTATCCACAATAGGAATATCCTCGAGGTTATCGTCTCTACTGGTTGACGTGTGCATATCGATTTACGAGATGGGTGTATGTCTGGAGCCGTCAGAGACAAATTCGTCGAGAATGGATTTACAACAATGGTATCCGGTGGTTTATATATACCCGCAGTAGCAAAAAGAATAACACAAGGTCATGTACTGGAAAAAACCAACAAGCGCACGTACATGGAATTCCTATAAATAGGCTCTCTCTTCCTCATGGGATGCGCGTATATGCCTAGAATGAAGTCTAATTAATTACAATTCCACATTGGGACGTTAAGAATGGACCGAGAAAATTATATGTAGGTGCAAATTAAGGTTCTTGAAATAGGCTAACTGGGGCGGGATGCATTGAACTACTTGGAACTGTTATCCACGGCAGGGTTTTCTGGGTTCTTTTACCACGTTTTATGAATCGTCCTAACCGTAAAGTGTAACTGGTACGTTTGTGAGGAGAATGTATGTCCATACTGGCAGGATAACGTTTAACCTTTTCTAGTTAAAGCAGTTCCTACTTTAAACCAGGACCACCGCGCGCGAGGGAAAACGTATCTGGACCTTTTCCATTCACAGTTGTCCTTTTATTTTGTTTTTGCATTTATTTCCCGATCATTGTCGATGTGTACAATGGAGAACACTAACCGCGTATACTGGCTATTTCAACTATGGGAAAATACCATAACTGGTGTGTGGGCTGACAATAGAAAAGAGTTCTTTTCGGCCCATTGTTAATTGCAACCGAAAGGGCATACGTGGCGACTGGTTACGCGCGCGCGTCAGGAAATGTAAACATACGAATGCGGCAATTGAGGGAAGGAAACCTGTAAAATGAGAAAACCTACAAAAAAAAAGGAGCGTTTTGTGGTAGGCACGTGACCATATCAGATACTGGGAAAGAGAAGAGGGAGGTGCAAAGTACTAGGGTAGTGGACCACCTGCTGGATAAGCAGTACAATGTTGTTCCAAGGATAGTAAGTATCGAAGACTCCCTCTTGTACCAGCCGTGGTTATAAAAAGTGACTGTTTGCTGGTGACACTTTCCACAGTCATGCCTATTGATTAGGTAAATGACAAAAAATAAAAAAATTACAGGCAGTAACAATACATGATATCCAACAGTGAAACAACTCAGCAGCCCCCAATCCCACCAAAACTAATTCAATTGACACATTTCAATTACAACGTATACACAAGATAACGTCCGTCACAAGACCAGCCCCCCAAAAAAAGATAGAAAGATAAAAAAAAAAGGGAGACTCCAATATCGTCTATATACAAGAAACTACTCCCCCCCTCCCCCCTCCACTCTCATCTCTATCAAACCCTACTTCTGTTCTTCTCCACCATGGTGCTTATCGAAATTGAAAAACTTTCCTAAGTATTTCCCAATTCTATTCAACTTTGTAGGATTCAAATCTTTCTCATCGATTGCCTCGGTTTGGTCCTCATTCTCTACTGGCCAGTCAGCGTGGGTTCTCTTTGCGGATTTATCGCTAAACGCATCCGCCAAGGCTTCCAAGAGCGCAGTTTGTGTAGGAGTCTCAGGAACCAAGGTCTTGACATTCAACTTGATGTTCAAGTTCCCTCTATTGTTAATGTTTCTACTTATAGGAACCCCTTGCTCAGGTATAGTAATAACTCTACCGCTCTGGGTCCCGGGTCTTAGTTTCACTTTGATCTGGTCGCCATTGATGGTGGGGATCTGGATCTCTCCACCCAAAGCTGCCGTGGTCATCAAAATCGACTTTTCAATAACAAGATCATTTCCTTCCCGCACAAACACCGAATCCAGCTTCACGCTGACCCGGATCACCAAGTCTCCATTCACAGACTTGTTATACGCATCCTTGGTCACAAATGGAGCATCTCCAGCGCCGCGGATTTTGATTCTTGTCCCATCCTTGATCCCTGCAGGTATATCCACAGTAGTACTCTTAGGAACTTCACTAACCCCACGGCCATGACACGAACTACACTCATCCTTCCGAGGAATCGTAACCCCGGCACCCTGGCACGCATTACAAGTAGATGCCATATGGAAGCCTCCCAAAACGTGAGTAATCTGCCCCGTACCATGACACGTAGGACAGGTGGACTTTTTAGCTCCCGGCTTCAATCCCTTACCATCACAAGTACCACAGCTGTCCACAGCTTTATAGTTTATCGTTATCGAAGTACCAAATATAGAGTCCTTAAACCCAATAGACTTGAGGATTTCAATGTCATCACCAACATGTTCAGTAACAAACGATCTTCCACCCCGGCCACGTGAACCGCCACCGCCTCGGCCACCGGCAAATGCTTCTCTAAACAAATCTTCAAAATCAAACCCCATTCCAGCACCGCCGCCGCCAAAACCACCACCACCACCACCAAACCCTCCAAACGGATTTTGGCCTCCGGCGAACGGATTAGCGTTCCCATTAGCATCAAATGCCGCAGACCCAAATTGGTCATACTGGGCACGCTTCTCCTTATCCCGTAGCAACTCGTACGACTCCTGGATCTTGTGGAACCTCTTTTCGGCGTCCTTTTCCTTGTTAACATCAGGATGGTACTTTTTGACGAGATCATAGTACGCCTTTTTGATTTCTTTATCGTCGGCACTTTTGGAGATGCCAAGGGTCTTGTACGGGTCAAAGTTGATGAATGCCGCCGCACTGGAATGGAAAGATCTCGTTATGGGGGCAGCCGGGGCACGTTGGTGGCCAAGCCCTAGCCTGGTGAGGTGCATGCAACGCCTGGCGAGTACATTCCGAGCGAACGTCGACATGCTTTATTTTTGGTTTTGCCTTTTTGAGAGGTTGTTGTATGTATGTATGGGAACCCTACGAAGGTTGCTAATGAATACGTGACAGTCCTAGACGTGGATATGTATCTTTTCTAGGTCCTGATGTTTGACTAACCAGTGGAATATTCCAGAATCCTAACTGACGGAACGAAGAGAAGAGAAAGTGCGAGGGAAGTGAGAAGAAAAAAAAAAAAAAATTCCATCACCAGTCACGTGCTCTCAACCTATAGAATTATGTCGTATATAAAACCCTATTGTAGCGCAAAAAAAGCTTACTGGGGCAAGGGCGGGGGGACCCCGTCGCTTAGCTATACCAATTTCAGAACTGCAGATTGCCAGTACTGCAACACCAGCCGGAAAAACCTCACCCCGATTCCAATATCCATATACCCAACTACACTTCTTATAGAATGCATACTCAAAATAGGCATGCCCACGTCGATAATCATCCTAGCGCCATTGATACCGCGGCTTCCATTCGACATTATGGGGCCGATAGTGCCTCCAGATCGCGAATCGTTACGGATGTGGAAGTGCTGCAACCTGACGTCGGGTAGGTGCACCCGGATTAACTCGGCAAGGAAAACATAACTCGCCGAATCACTGAGCACGTGACCATTGGAGTCGAACTTGATAGATGGCCCTGTATTCGGGAGCGGGAAGTTCTTGTCGAGGTAGGCCGACTTGAAGTTGGGGTTTAGTGCGTGGGTGACGTCAGTGGATAAGAAAATGGTATTGGTGGACAAATTGGCCATACCTTCAGTAACGTTGATTACTCTAGTCAGAACAATAGCCCGGAGAATGTCACTCAAGAACCCTCCTGCAGCCCCCGTCCTGGTGCGGCTGCCAATTTCTTCGTCATTAGCGAGATAGACCCCAACCAACCCGGGATAATGCGCGAGTTCTGCCGCCAGTAAATTTCTGCTCATCTCAAGAAGTCCATGTATGGAATCGAACGCGCAAACACGATCGTCGAGGCTGGCCAGAAATATAAACTCGCTGCCAATGCCCCCACGGTGGGCTGGCTGCACATCATCCAACTGCAAATCAATATCGACAATAGAGGAAATGGGTACGCCCGCTAGCCCACATATATAGCGTAATAGAGAGAGGGGATGGCGATTATAGAATTTGCTGTTTTTTTCTTCATCACTAGGCTCTGGTTCTCCTCCTGGTTCAGATGGGTACCCCAAAATAGGCACCATCTTTGTTTGTTTATTGTAATCGGAATTGACTCCAAAGTGAGGCGCCAAGTCGGGAATAAACGCCACCGGGTGCTGGGACTTGATTAGTTTACGAGTGATTTTCCCGGTGCTGTTGTCTCTAACCAAAACCGCTCCAGCGAGCCCTAAATCTCGATTCAACCAGAGTTCGTTAAGACTGCCCGAGTACGGGGCCACGCCTAGGAGCTCGTACCCTTCCACAGGAGAAGTACTTACACCTCCACGGGGATTTAATTTTACACTAAGAGAATCACAATGACTGCCTATAAAACAACTTCCCTTTTCAGGCACCCATTCGCCACCAATAACAAACGCAATTAGCGATTGATCGTCTTTGGTGGTGACGTAAAACCCCGGTTCGAGGTCCATAATTCGGTTGCTGTCCTTGAGGTACTTGAAGTTGTTTTCTATGAGGACATTGCGGAAATGGGTCACTACGTGGTATGTAGTGGGGTTTTCGTTCATAAACTCGATGAATTGGCGCGAATAGCGCTCGTAATAGTCTTGAAGACTAGTCTGGTGGGGGTGTGCGTCCAAGGTGGGGGTTTCCCCATGTTGATCGTTGTCGGTACTGGTTTCCGACGGGGTCAATTCCGAGCTAGTGGTTGAGAACGTACTGTCTCTTCTTGCTGGAGGAGGCGAAAACATGCTTTTGAAATCAGAAACAGTGGCTACGGTGACTTGTGAGATTGTGCTTCCGTGGCAGGAACAACTGTTTTAGTGAAGATGGTGATGGATGCTCGGTTATCAGGGAGGAGAAACGGAGGTTCTCAGGGTCAATCACGCGGATATGGTCACATGACAATCACATGATGATTTCAGTAAAATTCCAACAAGAGGAAGTTAATGTTCAAGTCCGCTACTAAAATTCAAAAGTTGTTTAGTGGTTTCAGGAAGGAACTTAAAGATTGCATCAAGGACTTTCCCGCCGCTAACGACGGTCAACCAGAGTATCAAAACATAGTCCGCACTTGTCTCAACTATTTTCCCGGTTCCGAACAATACTTTCGCGACCCGATAAAAGTCGACCTTAGACATTTCAATCGGATGAGAATGGAAGTCCTCAACAACGCGATGTCCCAAACCCTCCTCATGAATGAAAAGTTGGGATCTCAAATCTCTAATCAACAAACAAACTAGGATGAAGGACATCATCCTATTCTTGGACAAAGAGACTGGTACTTCTGTACCAAAAAAAATAAAGGAGAGTCTCGACTCCCGAGCTCGAAAGATCTCGGAGTTAGAAGAAAAGTCCATAATCGCCATCTTCCTGATCGAGTCCATTCAACATGAGGTAAGAAACGACGTGGACGTCT
>JAJLZI010000085.1:0-18480 GCA_030572135.1 Intestinozyma alai
ACCCGAGTGTGTATTGGGGGGTAGTACCTGTCTCTCTACCCCCCCAAAATGGATGCAATTGAGGCCCCGAGCTGGTTTATATCTAACATCAACAAGCAGAACCTTTTCCCAGACTCAAGGAAGTAACTAGTTTGACAGAGGGCGTCCGAAATCTCTGTCACTCCAGTGGTGACCTTACATAAACGGATATTCCAGGGTGAGCACTCCCAGTAAAGCACAAACTAGCTATTGAACTTACCAAACTGGATCGTATATATAGAATGAAGCGGGTGTTTGAAGAATCTACCCCCCTCTCACTTCCCACATTAAATAACACTTCTGATTGTCCTCATCCCACCCTTGAGGTTTCCAGAATACCCACAAATCCCAAGATTCAACAGCCTGATGACCGCATCTGGTGAGTCCCTATAAGTCTACACCACCATACTACAACCCCAGAGACATTATCATAGACCCCACACCGATAACACTTGAACCACACACACACAGTTATGTTTTCTTTTTTTTGGGGGGGGGGAATCTATTTTTTCTTCGACTAAGAGTGAAGGAGCGTAAAACTGGGTTTGTTACAGCTCTTTTCCCCTGCCAATACTGCAAAACCACCATCAACTTATGGCACATTCGCGTGCATATTATACTATTAAGAGGCATTGTGAACCTCGCATAGAAGTTAATTACCCCTGGAATTAGTAGGAGGCTGAACAAAACAAGATTGGTGAGAATAGAGCGTGAAAACACTATATATAGTGTGACTATATTAGTTTATGTAGTACGGTTTTTTTTTGTTTTTTATTTTTATGTTTTTTTTGTGTGTTTTTTTTTTTTTGCCAGTTACGCACACTGGGTCAGTCTTGGTTCTTGTCTTCCTGGTGTAACCCACATCATACTCTTACACTCCAGCAGTAATAGATTCTATTCACTTCTAGTCGGCTTTAACCATCCCCATTCCCACCCCATTCTCGTGCCGCCCTCTACTGGCATTTTCCCTCCCCCACCCCGTGACTGTTATATGTATTTCAGAGAAGAAACCCCAAACCATGTCCAGTAAACAACCAGACAACTTCAGCAACCGAAACCCGTCCTCGACCACATCCACGCCTCCCACCGCCAACACAACCACAGGTGTTGCCTCTCTAACATCCAGCTCCAACCAAAGTGGATCCAACGATTTCGTTAAGAAGCTTTTCCTTATGCTCCAAGAATCAAACTACCGTGACGTTGTGCGGTGGACATCCGGAGGAGACTCATTTGTGGTGATAAATACCAACGAGTTCACCAAAGATATCCTCCCTCGACATTTCAAACATTCCAACTTTGCTTCGTTTGTGCGCCAGTTGAACAAATACGATTTCCACAAAGTTAAAATCTCGAATGAGGAACGAGCCAATTACCCGTACGGGGATGACACCTGGGAATTCAAGCACCCCGACTTTAAAATGAATAACCCTGCGGCGTTGGAGAATATAAAGAGAAAGGGGCCTAGCACCAAAAAGGCCAATGGCACAAGCTCAGCTAGTGATAGTTCCACTGTGCGGTGCACCCATAACTTTAACCACTTGACAAACGTCCAAAACCAGCTAAAAGAACAAATAGAAACGTTGCGGCAGGAAAACAAGTCATTGGTACACGAGTTTACGGTATTGCAGAGAAAGTACAAGACGTTGGTTGAGAATATAGTGGCCATAAACACCACTGATGAGAGATGGTACCGATCTATGGGAGTGTTGATAAGCTGCTTGCTACTGGCGGGGATAAAGATCCCACCGTTGGATTTCCCTGCTCCAGTGCTGGGGGAATCCTCTCCGTCGTTGCCAGCCGGCTCCCAGCAGTTGGTTAACCAGCAGCCAGGACCAGCTCCCACGGGCGGCGCTCTGGCAATCCAGTTACCGCCGCCAATATCTCCACACCTACCGCCACCTCTTTCTGCGCGACCTCTCCCACAGCCGCCGGTCCAGCTCCTGCCGTTGGTTGGTGTTGCTGTTGCCAGCACCCTCGGTGGCCAATCGGCGGAACAACGTGCCCAGCTGGCAATACAACAACAACAGCCACAAGGTCCCTACCTTGCTTCTCCACCTTCAGCTGTACCGCCGCAACAACCGCCACCGCCTGCGGCTGCGGCAGCGGCTGCGGCAGCACCAGGAGCACCACCACCACCACCAACAGCACCAACAGTACTCCCACAACCACAACCAGCAATAAACACCATTACGTCCACCAACGACCCCACAAAGTCCCAGTCTCCAGTTCTCCCAGTTCCAGCATCCGAGACAGCCAACCCGGCTGCAATTAACCCGCTGGCGCAGGCAAAACCCAAATTCCACGTACTCTTAGTCGAGGACGATAATGTGTGTATCCAGCTATGCCGCAAATTCCTCGTAAAGTATGGGTGCCAGGTAACCGTGGTCACCGATGGACTTAATGCCATTTCTACTGTGGAGCACACCAAGTACGATTTGGTGCTTATGGATATTGTCATGCCTAATTTGGACGGGGCCACGGCCACTAGCATTATACGAAGCTTTGATACCAAGACGCCGATCATCGCGATGACTGGGAACATTGAGGACCAGGACTTGGTGAATTACTTGGAGAATGGGATGAGCGATATCTTGGCCAAGCCGTTCACTAAGGATGACCTATACCTGATTCTTTCCAAGTACTTATTAAAGAATGAAACCAACGACCAGAATAATATCACCGCAGCGGTGCCGCCACCACAGTCACAGCCGCAGCAACTGCAGCAGCAACTGCAGCAGCAACTGCAACCGCCGTCGTCGGCCCTTCTCAGCGTCTCCACCCATGGCGGTGACGCCCGGGCCGAGACAATAAAAGTTGAATCCGGCGAGGGAATCTTGTTGCCCGATCCGAGATTAAAGAAACCGAGATTACAATAGTTGTTGCCCTTCTGTATAAATAATATACTACGTTATATACTCTTTCTATATATCCTTTCCGCCCTCCGTTTTGTCAACTAGGCTTGGCCACTATGTGATGGTACGCCAAGTCGGAAAACGCATCGTTCCAAGGGTCCCCCCTGGCAAAGCTGAATTTGTACCTAGTTCTCTCGACACTTGTAAAGTATGCCTGGTCAAAGTCGTATTCTACTTTCACCTCGGGCGGCAGGTTTTTACGTTTCTTCTTATGTCGTGCCGCCGGGACTACCGTCTTGAATCCGTCATCGGCACCGGACTTGTTGTCGGCGAGCTCCACAACCATAGACATTAACGGGTACGTCGCGGCGAGCGCGCGGGCCGTCAACCGGTCGGTATGAGAAATGACGTCATTGGCAAGAAAGTACGACGGTTTATACTTGTCGAGTAAGAGTTCAGTAAGTTCTAGCTCAGCGTGGGGGAGATAGTATAGAGTTCGGCCCGGGTCATCAAAGGTATCTGCAATAGACACCTGGACCGACGGAAGAACATCCTTTATTAGTGCTTCGTCGTCGGCAGTGAATACCGGGTCATAAAGAGAAACAGAAGTCACCGAGAAATGCGACGCTAGCAGTACAACCAAGGCTAGTTGGTAGCGAGCGTTTCTGCTTTTGCTAGGTTGGCCTAGGGCAAGACATCGTATCCCGCTTATATCCTTCGGAGTTGACGCGATGATTTCCGCGTATAATTGAGACGCGCCAAGCGTATCCGTGAACGACAACACTTCCGCCACGAGTCGTGTACCTGGCATCTCCACCATAAGCAACCTGTATCCTGTCCAATGATGAAGGGTATAATCGGATATGGGGGGAGGGAACGGCTGTTCTGCATACAGGACACCAGGTGATTTTTTTATTTTTACCTTCTCCAAAATCACGTGAGCTCATCGAAAACGTGAAAAAAAAATACCAAAAAAAAAAAAAAATACCAAAAAAAAGAGCACCATGTCTTCTCTCTCCATCAACACTTTCCTTGTTGGTTGTCCCTGGTGACTTGTTTCAATTGTGAGCCAGGCAACCTTTGTGCACATTGTCTTCGCCTAATATAGCAGCCTCGTATTCGTCAACGTCTATGCGTAAGTGCAAAATTTTCGTCGGTTCCTCCCACCCGGAGTTGGGAAAGTTGGTTTGTGACCGGCTTGGGGTTGAGCCTGCTCCGTGCACGCTTCGGAAGTTTTCCAACGGCGAGACCTCGGTCCAGATAGATGCATCGGTGCGTGATGAAGACGTGTACATCATCCAGTCGGGGTCTCCACACATTAACGACCATATAATGGAGCTCCTCATTCTTATTTCTGCTTGTCGCGGGGGCTCGGCCAATAAGATTACCGCGGTGATCCCCCAGTTCCCCTACTCCAAGCAGTCCAAGATGAAGAAACACAGGGGAGCCATCACGGCGAGGATGTTGGCCAACTTGATCATTATGGCTGGTGCTGACCACGTTGTTTCTATGGACTTGCACGCTTCCCAGATGCAAGGGTTCTTTAGCAAACCGGTGGATAACTTGTTTGGTGCTCCCACGTTAGCGCGCTGGATTCGTCACAATATTCCCGACTACGAAAATGCGGTTGTGGTGTCGAAAAACCCTGGAGGTACCAAGCGGGTCACGGCATTGGCGGATTCGCTAAAGATCAACTTTGCCATGATCCACACCGACCGTCGGAGAACCCAGGACGGGTATTCCAAGCATAAAGAGTTGAAGGGATCCAAGAAGGCGGTTGTACGATCTGGCGAGGAAGAGGAGGAGGAGGAGGAAGATAATATTGTATCGGAGCTTCAAACGGCCCGGATTGTTCAAGGGCACGTGGTGGATGATGATTATCCTAATGGCACGACGTCGAGTAAACCAGTAGACCCGGAGACTGCTTCGCTCTTGGATACGAATGTTCTTGGCGGCACGTACGACGCTGCCGGCTCGGACGACGAAGACGAGCCTGCTTCTATCGACCAGGAGAAGTTGATCACCTTGGTGGGAGACGTCAAGGATAAGGTGGCCATTATACTAGACGATATGGTTGACAAACCCAACTCGTTTATCGCTGCTGCCGAACACATGCGTTTGAACTGTGGTGCTAAGGCCGTGTATGTGGTGGGTACGCATGGTGTATTTAATGATGACTGCTTGGAGGTTCTTGCCGACAGCAGGTGTATTGACAAGATTGTGGTCACCAACACTTATCCTATCAGCAAGGAGAGTATGTCCAAGACCAATGGAAAGTTGGCGGTGATTGACGTGTCGCCCATTTTCGCCGAATGTATCCGGAGAGATCATTTCGGAGAGTCTATTTCTGTTTTGTTTGATTCGTTAGCTACGATCGAGTAGAGATGTGGTTCGAGTTTATTTGCCGTGTGCGTATTATATGTTATGATGTCATTTTGATTTCTGTTGTAGAGAGCATTTCCTCCCTTCCACACACACACACACACCAACGATGCAGTCGCTGGGGCTGCAGGACATATTCTCCTCGTTTTTTTACGAGAAAATAGAGAATACTGGACTAACGGAGCGTTGGCATATTACACCCACCCTTTATTATCCTTCTATCGATTAATTCTTTCCTGTGGATTAATCAAACTGCGGGATATAAGGTGACAGTTTATTCTCCTTCTGGCTGATTATGCCGTCAAAGGAGGCTTAACCCTATGAAGATCTTTTTGTAAATTGGATTGTGAGTGAGAAGTAGTTGCCGATCACATTTCTCTGCATTCTCTTCCATTTCCCGCACCCGGTTTATTCTGGTTTATACAGATACTTACCTCTACCTAATCGGCCGGCCTGGCGGGGGACCCTCCTAAACGATGAGCCGGGAACTGCCGTCGCTATTCTTAACCAACAAGACCTTGGCGATATTCTCTTGGGCCAAGTGGGGGTGCAATTTCTTACGTAAATATGCGATGATTGTGGTAGCCACGTCGTGCATCAGCTGGGGGTTGCGAATGGGGTGGATCCATAACGAGATCTGGAAGCAGTGGCTCATTTTTAGGAAAGATATGCCCAGAACCGCCACGCTGATGCCGGCGTCGTACAAGCCATGGTTTAGCACAAGTTTGCAGGTGCCCAAGTATAATTCGTGTTGCCCGGCTTTGACTCTGATTTTTAGAATATGTCCCTCCACACACAGGTTGGTGTGGGGCACAAACGAGGACCGCATGAGGTGGACATTATACCCGTACACGCCGCTGGCGTTTTCGGCGGCGAACTCCTCCAACTCGCGGCACGTTTCTACTATTTTCTGGATCTTCTTCTTCCCCTGTTTGTGTGACCAGGCCGTCCAGTAATTGTAGTATGTTTGGTTGTTTTGGTCTAGCAGTTTATAAGCAGATATAGCTGTTTGGAATAGGGGGTTGTTTTGCATGAGTTGGCGACACATGGGAACGCCGCAGTAAATTCCCAACTCGAATGCGGTGGAGATTTTCGTTTCTATCTGTTCAAGCACCTTGAAGCTGGAAAGCGTGCGTCCCTCTTCGGATGATATCTCGGTCAAGGCGAGGTCCCGGGATGTATCGGAGGGATATTCTGCGGGGTGCTGTGCATCTGGGTCTTTCTCCTGTTCCTGTCCTTGTTCCTGACCATGTTCCTGCTCCGGCTCCGGCTCAGGCTCCCTACTCGCTAAGGGAGACTCGTTTGCTATTTCCGCCAACGCTGGATTGCCGTCAACCTGGTTCCATCTACGGAGCGGAAACCGACGTTTTGGCTGACCATTGCCAATGCTAGTGTTTTCGTCATTGATGGGACCGGCGATGGACGACCTCAGAGGGGCTGCATTATACAACATTTCCCGGGCGAGGTTGTCTTCTCGGAGGTATCATCAACCAGAGCACGACAGCGCTTAATTCATAGAGAGGGTTTTTTTGGGGGTGCGGCAGCGCCATGTTTATTTTGCACCCAAATCAATCACGTGACCAAGCACCCCCAGAGTTAGCATGAACTGCCGAGTGTGAGTTGCGACTCTGGGTTGTATCCACGTGACTTATGTATAATGTATAGCATGTAACCACTTCTTCAGATCTAGAAACGTCGAAAGGAGTGGCCTGTTCGTCTCTACGGGAGAATTCTCTAACGAGGAGTTTCCACACAGAATCGTTTCTGGGCCCAGCCAGATCCGCAAATCAGCAATATTTTACAGATCTGGGAACTGCTAGACCTGCTCGCCGCGTCTATGAGCATCCTCCCCGCCACCTCCACCCGATACTCCAGGTATAACCGCCACAACTAAGAGAAAGAATTAGGGGCAACGAAGAACAACAATACCCGGCCTATATCGGCTGGAAATAATAAAAAAAGGAGAGAAAAAATAATACCGAAAAGTAGAAAGAAAACCGTTACTTTTCGCAGTCAAAGCCTCGTCTTTCTCTATTCCAGTGGATGACCACATAACCTGGAACAGACTCCCCCCCCCGTCGACGACTCTGTCATTGCATGTGCCGTTGTAAACATACCCCAAATTACAAATTACTGTATTTGGGTATTATTTCCACCGATGTTGTCACGTGTGGGATGTATGTCGGGGTAATCCATCACCACCGGTTTCGCCCCCTATTCTAATAAATGTGGGAAAGGAGGGGAAACGTAGTTTACGCCCACTTGGAATTATGTTAAGAAAAAAAAAAAAAAAAGGAGTCAGAAAAAGGAGAAACAGAGTTAGAGAGAGAGAGAACGAGAAAAAAAAAAAGAAAAAAATCGCAACATGTGGACGAAACTCACACATCACGATCATGCGCACTAATATTGCAACCATTTGACAACTGAAGACGCAACTGGCGCTGACCCCCCAGAGACTAGCCAGCCGTATAAACGAGGTTCTGGTTCTGGTTCTGGTTCGGAAAGCAAGTTTTTGGGTTCCCCAACAAAGAAAAAACCTCTGTTCCGTACCAGCCGTCATCGGGGTATGACTGGCCTCGGATATATACCGCGGCTCTTATCGAGTGAAATAACCGTTGGGTATCCTGGCTGCGATAACAGTGGAGATTAAAAAGTGTCAAAATCGCTCGCGCAATTTCTTTTTTTTTTTTCGATATTTTTTATTCCCTCCCCATACTGTACAGACTGGTGGCTATAGCTTCCAATATTGCATTTCCGGATTTGCATCCCGTGCATCAACGAGATTAAAAATATATATAAAAAAAAAAAGAAATAGAAAAGGAATAAATTACCCCTAATTTGAAAACTATGGTTGATTTGTCTAATCATCTCACTAGTGAATAGTACTCAAGAGTAGAACTACACAAGTATAAACCACCCAACGTAAATTCCAGAACAAGTCTCCACTCCCCACCACACACACAAACGTAGTAGTTGCACTTCTTCCACTGCTTCCCACTACCCCCCCATTATCAGACTTTGCTACATTCAACCCAGTTTTCTTGTTTGGGTTGCTGCTTATAACCAACGCCTTTCGTTGATTTTTTTTCTTTTCTTTTCTTTGCGACTAATAGTTCCAGGTCTTCTTCTGTGTCCTATCTTTGTTGTGTTCTGGTATACTTGGTATTCTCTTCGGTGACTAAGCAGATGGCTCAAGGATGGGTCTCAGTACTGAAAATACACTGGACATACTCCTAGCTATGCCCCAACAATCCCTTTCCATGAATAACAAACCTTTAATACCGGTTCTGGCTGCTATGGTGCCCCATTTGCTGCTGCTGCTGCTGCTGCGTGCCCTCCCTATACAAAGATCGCCCTCGCTAACATCCAGCATATCGTCGTCATCATCATCATCGTCAAACTTGTCCTTGAACAAACACTCAACGCCGCTCGCCTCCTCCACCCCCGTCTCCACGCCCATCCCCACACCAAAACCGGCACCATCGTTTTATTGCTCAGACCAGGATGCGTACCTCCTGTTTATAGAACCTCGTCCCGTGCTTCCGCCCGCTTATGACACCTTGCCGCCAGGAGGCTGTCCCAAATTCGCCGTGCTATCGCCGCCCCCGTCCGCAGCAGCGCTCACCGCGGCGCCTCCGAGCTATACCCCGGCAGCATACAAGATTGGTGCTGTTTGCCGCAAAGTTGAATGCTTAAACCCGTATGAAGTCTCGCCAGCCAGACTGTGGAGGTACCTCATTATGGAATTGAATTCCACCCAGCTAAATTTCTACCACGTCCCCGCCATAATCGAGACCCAGCTTGTCAACTTTAAGCCCGGAAAGAGCACGTTGCGGCTAAGCGGGACCACAAAAAGACTAACCTCGCAATTCACCACCCCGGCCGACCTCCAGTTCCATGCCCTCTGTAGCCAGCTAGGATTGTTGGCCCCTAAGAAATTGGTGAGATCGTACTCGTTGCAGCACTGCCGAATAGGGTTGGCTAGTGACTACAAGAAGAAGGAAAACGTGCTCCGCGTGAGGGTTGAGTGCGAACAACTCTTGCTCGGGTTTTCCAATCCCCAGGAAGTAATCGACTGGAACCTACTGATGAATGTCGGCAAGGATGTTGCTCTAGATATAGAGGAAAGAGAGAGTCCCAGGTATAGAACCATCCCCAGAAGAAGGAACAGAAGGAGGAATCGAAACCTGGCCAATGGGAGCACTCTGTCGTCGTCATCATCATCACTGCCATCTGCTTCCTCTGGCGCGGAAACGCTAGCTCGTCGTTTACGTTCGCTGTCGGATCCATTTAGAGGCGGTCTCAGCAAGCTCAAATCGAAGCTTTCGCGTTCTCGTCCATCTCCTCCCCACCTCGCATCACCAGCTCTTGCATCACCAGCTCTCCCATCGCCGTTGTCTCGCGATACCCGCGGCCCAATCAGGACGACCGAATTTACCGCCACCTTGCAAATTGCCCGGTCCCAGTCCCTTCCTCAATTCGTCCATGAATTTGACCGGATGGAACTCGACAGCCCAGCGGGTGCAGAGGATGACGACCCCGATGAGTACGATGAAGAGTTCAATCGCGAGCTACAGGACGAGCCGGGCTTGGACCAGCAGGAAGATATACAAAATTTGTCTGATTTCCACCAATCTGACGACGACGAAGAAGAGGAGGAGGAATGTGACGATACCCCGGCGATTGTTGGGAGAGCACGCGCACACACTATTTCGTACTCGGCCTCTTCGGACTACAAGTGGAATCCTCCGCCGGAAAAACCAAGAAGCGCCAAACGTCATTACCGTCATTGTTTCAGGTGCATTAAACCGTTGAATATGGATGATTCATGGTTGCAGAAGCAACTCGTAAAGCCGGTTGAAGTTCCTGTCCTCTCTGGAATTGCCTTGAAGGCGTCTCCGTCTACTGCCAGCTTGAGCACCGTATCGTCGTCGTCGTCGTTTTCCGTGTTGACGTCGTCGTCATCGTCATTTTCCGGCTTGTCGTCTCTGTCGAGGACTAGAGGTACAAGCGTGTCGTTGGAAAGAATACCCCACCACTACTTGAAAGAGTATAAAGTTGGCGACTATGGCTTGATCCCGCAGTTGATTCTGTAGTGTCACAATTTTTTTTTCTCTTTTTTTGACTCTTTCTTTTTGGCTTGTTGCACTGGCGCACTGGGTTTGGCTATTACCAGATTCACCTAACTATGATTTCTTAGATGGTGCTACTTTTACGTTGCTCATGAACTTTCTTTTGGTTGCTTATTTCATTTTTTAGATTTGGTTTTAGGTTTACATATTTGCATGCTTATATAGGTACACTGATACAGTTGTTGAATTTTTATTATTTTTTATTATATCATAGCGATAATTGCATGGTTGGTACATGTACAAGATGTTGTGAATGGTTGGCACGTCTAGTTGGGAAAGGTTCTCTACGCAGTCATAGAAAGTGTGGAGATATTTTCTGATGGGGATATTATTTTTTTTGGTAGTAATCAACTAGTATTGCTTCAACCCATGGCTCACATATTCATATCAGTGTTGTGTGTTTTCAAAAGTCCCTACAAAAGCACACTTCGAACGAACATTCCAGAATGACAGAGGGGAGGGCATTTCCAGAACGAGAGGGGTCCAATGGGAACTGCTGGAAAGTGGGTTCCATCCTCGTCCACTTTTCCCGAGTCCAAACAAACCCCCGAAAACCAAATACGGAGAACTGGGTCTTGCGTAAATGGGGACAAACCCAAACCCAAACCCTCGCACAATTGATTACAACAACGTTGCAGTGTTCAACAATGGAGCGGGGGTAATCTACATGTGCCCTGTTTTCGTGCCTTTTCGTGCCTTTTCTGGCGTATGTGGATGTTGATAGTATTAATTGGCGAGATATGGCTGATTATTATGGGTTTGTTTGTTTTTTTCGCAATCTGCCCCCCCCCCACTGGTTACAAAGAATGTAACCTGGTGGTGAGGTTACATTTTATTTGTTCAGGTGAATTTTTTGTATCATTATTGTACAGGAACAAACAAATCTGCACTAAGGATACCTCTATATGGGACTAACAAAATACGGGAGCACTGACTCTAGTCTATCTCCTCGGATATGGAGACGGTTGGTGTATAAATAGTCGTTGTAAATGTCTGTCTTTCTGGAGAACTTGGTCTTGCCTCCTCTTCTCCCCCCCTCCCACACACACCTTCGTTAAGCAGCAAACATAATGGTCTTGCCCTTGGTTCTCTTCCTGCTTTGGATAACTGCTATCCAGGCCGTCAAAGTTAATCCGTTGCCGGTTCCGCAGAATATCACCTGGTACGGGTCTTCCGCTATACCCATTGACTTGGACCGCCTCGATGTCCGCTTGGATACACCCAACTCGATTATCCAAAACTCCTTCTACAGGACCGTTTCCACGGTCAAGAAGCTCAAGTGGTACCCGGCTACCGTGGAACAACAAATCCCCGATTTCGAGCCGATTCCCGATTTCGACTTGGCCAAGCGTGGTTCCCAGTCTCAGGGCCACCACCCTCAGCAGCCATGGTTTAAGGGCCATTACATCACGATTGAGGTGTCGGACTATAATCAGGACTTGCAGTTGGGCGTTGATGAATCGTACACCCTCGACATTAACGATTCGGAAATGAGAATCTCGGCCGCCACCGTTTGGGGTGCGTTGCACGCGTTGTCGACGTTGCAACAATTGATCATTTACGAGAATGACACCTTCCAAATTGAACAGTCGGTTTCGATCACTGACTACCCCAAGTACAAGCACCGGGGGTTGATGATTGATTCCGGGAGAAACTACTTGAGCATTGAGTCTATTTTGGAGCAACTCGACATTATGGCTCTTTCCAAGATGAACTCATTGCACTGGCACTTGGTTGATTCCCAGAGCTGGCCAGTGGCCTTGAACACGTACCCCGAGATGATCGAGGATGCGTATTCTCCTCGCGAGATTTACACGAAGCAAGACATGTTGCACGTTATTGACTATGCCTATGCTCGCGGGATTAGGGTGATTCCCGAAGTGGACATGCCGGGCCACGCGAGGGCCGGGTGGAAGCAAGTGAATCCCGAGATTATCACCTGTGGGAACTCGTGGTGGTCCAACGACTACTGGGCCAACCACACGGCAGTCGAACCACCACCAGGACAGTTGAATTTGTTGATGCCAGAGACCTACGACGTTATACGCAATGTGTACAATGAGTTGAGTTCCATTTTCATTGACGATGTTTTCCATGTCGGTGCCGACGAGTTGCAGCAAACGTGCTACAACTTCTCGCAGTTGATACAGGAAAACTGGTTTGCCAAGAATAAAACCATGAGCCAGTTGACCCAGCACTACCTTGACACCGCCTTGCCCATTTTCTACAACGTCAGCGGCACCAGGAAGTTGATGATGTGGGAAGATATCTTGTTGACGCCGGAAGGAGTGTCATCGTTGCCCCGCGAGAATTTGATTTTGCAGTCGTGGAACAATGACTTGGTCAATATCAAGAACCTCACCAGCCAAGGGTACGATGTTATTGTTTCCCTGTCGCTGCATTTTTACTTGGATTGCGGGTACGGTGGCTGGGTAACTAACGACCCCCGGTACGTGGATGTGGCCGACAACGACGATTTCAATAATGGGCTTGGTGGCAGTTGGTGCGCGCCGTACAAGACATGGCAGCGTATTTACGACTACGATTTTACCAAGAACTTGACGGCGGAAGAGGCCGCGCACGTTGTGGGTGCAGAAGTGGCGCTCTGGTCCGAGCAGGTGGACTCTACGGTGCTTACCACCAAGATCTGGCCCCGGACAGCGGCGTTGGCTGAGAGTACTTGGAGCGGCAACCGTGACGCCGATGGCTATTTAAGAACCAACTGGCTCACCCTGAGAATCCTCAACTTTAGAGAGTACTTGGTTGCTTTGGGGTACCTGGCGCTGCCATTGGTTCCAAAGTATTGTTTGCAGAACCCCCATGCGTGTGATTTGTACAAAAATCAGACTGCGTTGGAGGAGTACTAAACGAGAAGCTGGAGGGGGGGACGCGCGCGCGTATGATTTGTTTAACGTCAAGTTTGTGGTATTGTATCCAGTCGCATAAGGTTTATGGAGTTGACCAGACCATCGTTTGTGTAGTTTATATTATCTCTATTGAGTAGTTTGAAGATAAATTGCTTTTATTAGACTTGAGAGGTGGATAATGTTAGAGTTGTGGGAAGGGGGGGTGGGGGGTTACTAAATCTATAAACGGTACATTTTGGGTGAGTGCAGTTTCTTTGTAGCATCTAAACCTAGCGGTCCATTCGCTGAAGCCTGGATTGGGTTTCCCGGTTTCAAATAGCACCGACAATGTCTGCACAAGTGTATAACCTGAAAAGTGGCACTACACCATTCACCACCGCAGATGTTACTGGGAGTGCCAGTCTGGGTTCAGTCTGGGTTCAGTCTGGGATTTTTTTTTTTTCTGGGTCTATTATAGTTGCTTTCTAAACGCCCATCTTATAAAGCCGATGTGTACCATTTCTCTCTAAAGCTAGGGCGCTATATGAACACGGCACTACATGACCACGGCACTTGAAAAGACGCTTGAAGAGACGCTTGAAGAGACGCTTGGTTTGTTGTTGCAGGCAAATTATGGCCAGACAGAGAACCAATTAGGTGCTATTGGCCAGCTCTTGGGCGATGGGACATTAGCCGCTGACTCGGCAACCGAGCCGCTCATTAGTAAGGTTCTCGAATATATACCGAGCTCCGACGGACGGGCACTACGTCTTTATCGCGCACTCTTGCTTCTTATACGTAATATTTCCCCGGGGCTCTCTGGCGATGCATGCGCCAGGGTATTTACTGCGACGTGCTCCAGTTGCATTCGGTTTTCGCAGACACATCACCAAGAGGATGCGCTGGGGTGGATAAGCAAAGCCAGGTTGGTTTACTGGCAGATTCTCGCCAATATGGAACGCAACCATGTGATAGACGAACTTGGTGGGGTGTTTGAACAAACCCCCACCGCGGAATACCTCCGAAGTCCAATGATTCATCTCCTTTTCCGGCAATTCTTCACCGAGGAAGCGGATATCACCAACCACAAACTCCGTGAGATTCTACAGCCGGGAGACTCTCCGATATTGCGTGCGGTGTACTCCCTATCGCGGCTGGTTGACTTTGAGAATATTGACCACGATTCGAAAATGTTGGTGTACCTAATCTATGATATCATCACGCACGAGAGCTTTTCCAAGTGGGTTCTAGCGAGCGACAACGCCGCGTTGACGGGCTGGCTAACCTTGACAGACACGGTAATACAAACGAGGGACAGCTGGGACGTGTACCAATTGTCGGCATTAATGGCATGGACCCATGAGGTTTTCCTTTGTTATGCAGCAAAACTAAACCAGGAGACGGTGGTTGAGGACTTTGACTTGGAGGGTGTGCTTGTGCCCACCTTGAGCATCTTGAGCCATATATGGAAGTTTACCGAGGTCATGAAGAAGTTGGTGGTGCAGTACCCCGACTTTTTGCCGACGTTGGTGCAGGTATTTAAGACTATTCATCACCTGATAAAGCCGATGACGATCAAGCTGGAAAGAATTAGTGAGGTAGATTATGCCTCAGCCAAGTCATCTATAATTATCGTCTTGTCGTATATGTGCTGTGGGGACTTTGACGTGCAAGAAAAGATACGGGAGTTGGGGGCGCTAGTTCTCGTCTTGTCCAATTGCATTATTGATGACCGAAACCCGTTTATCAAGGAGCATGCTATTTTATGCTTGAAGTACTTGTTGGCCGACAACGCAAAGAACCAGCAAGTTGTCGCTGAGTTGGAGGCCAAGCAAGTGGCTAATGATGAAGTGTTACAAGAAGTGGGGTACGAAGTCACCATTGAAAACGGCCAAGTCGGGGTGAAGAAGAAGCCGGTTGCACAGCGAGGCCCCCCTTTGCCAACGGAGGCCCTTACGTAGTCATCTATAACACATATTCATTCTTTTTTTTTTGAACCAAAAACTATACACTAATACTTTAACTCGTCCTTGATCGCTTGCTTCACCTTTTCGACGCTTGGCTCGTCGATCAACTTGATCCTCTTTTCTTTCTTGCTCAACGCCTTCAACTCTGCTGGCAAAACATCCTTTTCGAAAGAATACCCGTCAAACGAATCAAGGGCCCGGTTGACAACTTCGGAAAACTTGGCTGGGTGGGCGGTCGAGAGCGAGATGTACTGGATCTTTTCCTCCGGCTTGTCCTGGGCAATAAACCTATACGACGTGGCAACCCCGACCGAGGTGTGGGGATCCACAACGTACTTCTCCGGGTGTTTCTGGTACACCTCCTTTATGGTCTTCACGGTGTCTTCGTCAGTCACACGCTCGGAATCAAAGATTGCTCTCGCCGACTCAACCAATTCCTGCGGGGCAACGAACTTGCCGTCATCCTTCAACTGCTTCATCCAGCCATTCAACACCTCCCCGGCCTTGGCGTCGGAGCCGTCCGCGAGGTTGTCTCTGATCAAGTACCACAACAACCTTTCAAAATTGGACGAGATTAAAATGTCCATGGCGGGCGAATAGGTGGCCTTGACCCCAATCTCGGCCTTCTTGGCGTACTCGCCGGTTTTCATAAACCGGTCCAAAATGTCATTTTCGTTGGTGGCAATAATCAACTTGTCGGCGGGTAAGCCCATCTTGTAGGCATAGTAACCGGCGAGAATGTCGCCAAAGTTCCCAGAGGGAACAACAAATCTAACCTTGTGGTCAGCATCGCCGAGCTCCTTCTGCAACTGGAAGTACGAATAGAAGTAGTAGGTCTGCTGGGCCAATATTCTGGCCCAGTTAATGGAGTTGACGGCACCAACGTGGTATTTGGCGTTGAACTCCCGGTCGCCAAATATCAGCTTCACGATATCCTGGCAATCGTCAAAAGTGCCCCCGACAGACAATGTGTGCACATTCGCGTCCTCAACCGTGGTCATTTGCTCTTCTTGGATAGGACTGATTCTGCCCGTGGGGTAAAGAATAAACACGGAAACGTCTTTTTTACCTCTCAATCCATAGATAGCGGCAGAGCCGGTGTCCCCGGACGTGGCACCAACAACGGTAATTACCTCGCGTTCTTCGCCTTCTTGTTTCGTCGCATTGCGTCTGGTCAAAAAGTATTCAAAGAGGTTGCCCACAAATTGCAACGCAACATCCTTGAACGCATAAGTAGGGCCATGAAACAATTCAAGGAGGTACAAGTGGTCATCGAGTTTCTTGATTGGGGTGACTTCGTTGGTTCTAAACGACGAGTAGGATTTGGCCACTAGCTCGATCAAATCGTAGTCGGGGATTTCGTCACGGCTGATGTACAAACGCAAGATCTCAAACGCCAACTCGTTGAAGGATAAATCCTTCCAGGTGTCCAAGAAACTAGCTGGCAATTGCGGAATCGCCGAGGGTAAGAACAATCCCCCGTCACCGGCCAAACCGGTCATAACCACATCCTCAAACGATAATTCCTGACCTTCTACGGAACGAGTAGACCTATACACGGTGGATGCCATTGCAAATACAGGTGAATAAGCCAAAAAGTGAGTAGAGTAGAAAGAGTGAAAAAAAAGAAAAAAATGATGAGCCAAACTCATGCACTATTTATTGTTGAATCAACTCCCCGGTTTCGGCGTGGTTCAGTGTGACTCTTTTTTTTTTTTTTGGTGTTTTTTTTTTTGGTACCAAGCTGGTGAGTGAGAGATACGTGATGCAGGTTAAACAATACCAGTTTGTTCCTCCACTGATAGGTTTCTCATTTGTAAGACTATTGGTGTGAGAAGAGACACTGAAAAGGACAAAGAAAAGGATACTGAAAAGGACATATAAAAAAAACCCAGATACATTTTTATTTGAAACCACTGGAAAACCCTCTATGGTGTTTGGTGGGCGATACCAATAGTACGGTTTGGAATGAGAAAAAAATTTTGCTTGGGGGGGTTTTTTTTTGCTCACAGTAGCTCGGGATTCCAGAGAAAACAACTACACCATAGACCAGCATAAACGATATATACAACAATGATTATACGACGTTCTTCTTACTTTACTCTGTACACCAGTAGATGTGCTGTGTCGCATAGTTTAATATCGGCGAATTGGCTCAGTTGCTGTGGAAAAAGATGTTTGTCTTCGCAATCACCAAACGCCACCACCACCACCACATTTATCTCGTCAACCACACCTTACTCGGATAAATTCTACCAACCAATAATCTCTGAGGGGGTTAGGGGGTTTGACAAGTTGATAATTCCCAAGGACTTCCAGGCGCATAATCAAGACATTTCTCTTGATTCCGCGGCGCCCATCCCCCAATCTGAGCTCGAGAATATCGTAAACTCGTTTCAAGCACCAATCGGGGTTTCTATAGGCTACGGGTCCGGGATTCTTCCGCAAAACGGGTACGCCGCTGGCGGAGACAGTACTGGCGACAGCAAACAGCTAGACTTTATCCATGTGGTTGAGGACTGTCAAGACTTCCACCGCGAAAACCTTAAACAGTACCCAGAGCACTACTCGACAAAGTCGTTGGCCTTGATCAAGCTAATCCAGGGAAAAGCGGGGATATACTTCAACCCGTTTGTGACCATAAACAACCGGCTTGTGAAGTACGGGGCTGTATCTTCACAGGCGGCCCTTTCCGACCTTAGCGAGTGGTCGTCGTTGTACTTTGCTGGAAGACTCCAGAAACCAGTCAACATTGTCAAGGACAGTGACGTGCGCATCAAGTTCCTCAACCAGTACAATTTGAAAAATGCCATGACGTTGTCGGTACTATTGATTGGGTCGTTGCAGTTTAGCGAGAAGGAGCTCTACAAGCAGATAACCCAGTTGTCCTACTTGGGGGACTTCCGAATGTACATCGGGGGAGAGAACCCCAAAAAGGTGGACAACATTGTCCACAAGCAGTACCACCATTTCAAGAAATTGTATGAGCCTATATTGCAGTTTTTCATCCACAACAATTACTTGATTATCGTCGACAACGACCCCGTCGATAGAACTTTCAAAAAGAACCTCAATCCTAATAGCAAGATCAAACTCATTAGTGCGTTACCGTTGCAGTTTAGAAAGAAATTGTACCTAGGGTACCACGAAAAGTCCATCAAGGAGATTGCCAAAGACGAGATGTTGGCCAAGAAAATCACCAAAATTGTCAGTAGAACCAACCAAATTAGTTCGCTCAAACAAGCGGTCAGGGGCTTGTTTACCGCCGGGTTAATAAAGTCTT